>OVAY01002752.1:0-15353 GCA_900406395.1 Kernera saxatilis | reverse complement strand
CCCGAGTCTCTCTCCATCTGACCACACATAAGCAGAACCATCAATGCTTGTTCCGGTATTGACTACATTTGACTTGTTTCCATCCAGAGGAGTATATATCTTGTTGGGGCAAGATAGATAACTCTCTCCCCAACCTCCTTCAACGTTTTGTATCTCGAGAAGGAATGGAACCGCTCTACGGATCGCCTCACAGTTATGGAAAGTCTTGCATGCAGCTACTAGACCTCGGATCGCAAATAAGGTCCCAGTGATGAAACACACTCCCCAGTTTCCATACCATGAACCGTCCGGTGTTTGGAACTCCTCTATGTATTTAACTCCCTCTGTTATTAACCTCTCGACCTCTTCTTTTCTATGTCCCGGAAACACTTCCATGAACCGATCCAGCGCTACTATCGCGGACGCTGTACATTCTTGATACCTAAAAATCGAATGATCACAACGTTTTTAAGCCTCCTAGTAAAAAATTTCCGTATAGCCATAAACTGGCCACGAAAGACCACAAAAAGTCAAAATGGCCACGAAAGTAAAATAGTCACGAGGCTATAGCAACGAAAAAGCCACTGCATTGATATATTTGCACTTTTAACCCTTTTTCATTTATATCCAAACAAAATTTGAGACTACTATATCAAATAAAAAAAGATTAACAGACTTGTAACACTTTTGAGTACTCATGTCATGTTTTGTCACTTTTGGTAGCAAATGACATCAATATTTCGTAACACAAACACATGCAATTTCTTTTGTATGATAGCGTACAAGTCAAGCTAATGACGTTAAACAGGCGCTAAAACATCCCAATAAATAGTTATATCAGTAAATACCTCTAGCCAGGTTTTCCCACAAGCAGGCTCCCACACAGCTAGACCTCCATTCTCGCTCTACACGCATTTTTAACATTATTATTACGAGAGTTGTAATTAAACTAACTCGATCACAAGACTAAGATTAAAATTACCTGCAAATAGAGAAGCAAATTAACGGCATCATAGAGCCTCTCCATGTCCATTTTCTGACAAATCGACTCGGAAACGGCTATATGTTATTGGTTATTGAAATTTTCAATTTCTATTGTTATTGGTTAGTGANTATTGAAATTTTCAATTTCTATTGTTATTGGTTAGTGAAGTCTTACAATCTTCGTAAATCCATCGTTATTGGTTTAAGAACTTTTAAATTCTATACAAATCTTATGTTATTGGTTAGTGGATTCTTATAATCTTGATATTTCAGATTCTATAATTCTTTTAAAATCTGAGTTATTGGGAGATGGATTTAATACATTTTACTCATAGAACATAACTTTCAAAATCTTATGAATAACCATGAGATTCTTAAAATTTATGTTACAAAAAACCAAAAAACACAAAAACACAAAAAACTATACAACTTTCTTTGGATTATTATACAAATCATGTCACAACCCAAATTTTGTGAACCAAAAAATATGGATAGAACAAATATATTATTCAGAAAGAAAAAACTGAAATTTCATTAAAAATCATCATTTCAAATCTCAAACAAACTCATAGAAACCCAGTCATTGACTCATTGTAACAAAAAAAAAACAAAAAATATTCAAAAGACATAAATTATTACCTTATAAAGAGAAGTTTAGAAAGAAAAAAAAATTAATACAAATTTATCACAATCAATGATAATCCATAACAATCCATAAAAATATTTGATAAGAATCTATAGAATATTTTAAAATCCACTCAAATTTTTAAAATATCACAACTTTTAAAATCCACAAACTCTACACCAATCCATCTCCCAATAACCCCCTAACATGAAAACAAATAATTACTATTTACACCAACAATATCTATCAAGAAAAAAATATATTATGTTTTACATTATGTGTATATATATGATAGGTAAACATGAACACAAGTTTAAATATTTTTATTTAAGTTCATCTATGGCTCTGATTGGTAAGTAGTAATCCACCATATTAGAGTAATTCTTACCACTACTTTTATGTAGCTAGAAAAATTACACTGGGAAAAAAACAAAATGTTTGATAACAAAAAAAAATATTTCTCTTAACATAGTGGGCCTAGATGAATATTTTAAATATATAATTGAGATTTCTCCCAAAAGTCAAAGACCTTTGTAGCAAAGTCATGTAGTTTTTTTAGATTTCCTCAAAAATTAAATACCTTTTGTACACATCCACCGGTAATGTATCGTGTAGCTTCATCATGGTAGTGAATGAGTTCCATTGTGGTTCGGAGAGCTCTTTGTCTTAGGAAGACATCTCTATCAATGAGAATCCACGAAAGTTTCTCAAACAAAAAAAAATATTAGTATTATAATATGATTTAATTTTATAACTAAATTTTAATTTAAAAAATAAATTTGAACCAATCAATTGAAGACAAATAATTAATGAGTTTCTCATGGAGTTTTTAAAGGTTTTCATTTGAGAACCTTTTCTCACTTTTCTCTCCTCCTTTTTATTATTTTATTAATAAAAATTGTGAGAACTCATGTGAGAAACTTTCGATGGAAATGCTCTGAACTTGTTTAAATGCCATTTATTCAAGACATTCTCTGAAAACATATGAACACCTTTCCAAAATAAACCTTGCACAAATGACTGTGGATAGTATAGATCTTCCTGCATCCATCATCATCATCATCATCACATATCTATTTATAAACCCATGATTGTGATTGTCTCTTAAGAAAAAAAACAAAAAGTTACCTTTGCACATCTAACGCGAGCTTGGCTCCATATGATTTTGCTATATGGTTGCGGATAAAGCTCTTCTCGGAGCTGTGAGATTAGTGGTGTTGGGCTAGCAACAAATTTTTTGCCATACAAATATGACAAGCCCATGAAAATGTCCCGGAAATAAATCCAAAGAGTACCTGCACTTATGTTACTACTTCAGGAAAAATATTATTGAACCGACTCATAAGTAACTCAAGAAAATGTTCCAACATATCATAGAACCTCCATTGACGGGAGAAAAAGAAGGGAGCATCCAAAACTCAGGTGGTATCGGTTTGCAGCCAGACCAATCATACACTCCAAGAACCTGTGTATGCAAGTAGATTAATTGATGAAGATTTACTAATATTAAAATTTATAAGGTGAATTGTAGATGATATAAATATGTGGTATACCGAAAGCCAAATCTTTCCGATCAAGGGCGTATAAGTGGCACCACCATGGTCGAGGATCCACTTTCGAGCCCTTGCACAAACACTTTCTTGACCATCATGATCAGGCTCTATCCCAAAAATTCTTAGACATATGTAGTTGATGACCGTACAGAACATAACACTGTGGCTCTCCACATGTATTCCCCACCCACCATCATCGTTCTACAGATAAAAGTAAGATGGTTTACATATCACTACCTCAAGCAACATGTGTAAATTAAAGGAAAAAAAAAGATGTCCGTTTTGTATATTTTCATAAAAAAAAGACAATTTTAAAAACTGATTTTTTTTTATAAAAATAAATTCCACAAGATCATGTTTGGCCCATTTGTGCTCAGAGCTGGTCATGTGTGTAACTAAAGTACTCAAATAAAGTTTCAAACTTTTTATAATAAATAAAAAAAAAAATTTGAATATGTATATAAACTGGAGCTCCTATTTTTGGAAAAAAAAATTTATCAGCACATAAAATATACTTTTAATAAAAAAATTGAACATGAACTACAAAGAGTTCCAAGACACCCATGTCCTTAGTAGCAGATATTTATCTATCTATATATGTACATATGTTTGTATATATATATATATATATATGCATGTTACATATACAGATATACCTGATGGTTGTACATGTAACGCAATAGCTCTTTGCGATGCTCCAATGAGAAGACGTAATCCAGATGCCTAGTGATGTATAAGCATATGACCTGTGAATTGTTTTCATCATGAAATATATTATTAATTGGTTTCTTTTAGAATCACTCACTACATATTGATAAAATAACTAAATAGAGTATCTGTGTAGCTCACAAAAGGGGCGTTGAAGAACATAGAACCAGAATTTTCAGCAGGCCAATGTCCATCATCAGCCTGCAAAGCCGAAAAATAGAGTATCCCTCTTCTCAGTGTCGTCTTGGCGTCTTCATAAGTTATCTTCTCTGCATCCTCTATTCTCACTCGCGGAATCGTCTGCTCGAACTTCTTCTCCCTCAAAAACTATACAGTAAAACCTTTATAGATTAATAATGTTAAGGCTTAAAAAATTTATTACTTTATAGAAATATAGAGGTTTTACTGTACATAATTATGTCACAAAAAAAAAACAAAACCAAGCATATGGTTAGTTCTAGGGATATTTACAGTTTAACACACTTCTTACACCTTTATTTACCCCATGATACACATTTTGCGTGTAGGACACTTTCTCCTTCCCTCTTTTTTTTAATACAATCTTGCCCTTCGTACCTGCATAAAGACGTCAAATGTAAATGCCATTTCGTTACTCAGATAGTTAGGCGCGATATTGTCCCAGCCGTTGATCTATAACAACGATTTAGCATCGTGTGGCTGTGCCTTACATCAAGTTTTTAAATCTCAGGCGTTAATATTTGTACGGTCCACATATATCCTACGGCTGAGGATTCACCTTTCGGGGTTGTGTCAGTCTACCTCGTTTCAAGCATCGCCGTTGATCTGATTTAAGATCTAAGGGATGAGATTTGTCCTGAGAATCCATGGTAGATTTTATGAGATTATGTTGACGTTAAGGTCAGCTTTTCGTTTCTTAATCTTCCCTAATTTTCCTTGCTATTACGAGCAAGACATCATCCACTGTAAAAAGCTGAAGAATTTATTCGTTTGTTTTTCGTTCTAGAGTTAATTATCCCGACATTGCAGTAGGTATGTCTTCTTGTCCCTTGTTGTTATTGCGTTTACGTATCGTGGACAAGATATTGTGGATGTAAAACGATCGATCACCATTTTATATGTGTAACCAAATGCAGATCTCTATGGACGACCCTTGCTTGGTCATTTGTAGCGAATGGCTTTTCCGAGATGATGGGAAATGGGATTTTGTTATAGACAAAGATCGTTTCTCTAGGATGGTTCTAATACGGGAAGGGATTAGTTTATCAGATTTCGAGAAGCTTGTTTGTGGAGAATTTGGCGTAAGTGTTGCCACCGCTCCAGGTTTGGCCTTAAGTTACTGGCCCCCTAATGCTAACGACCTCCCCACTGGACCCAAGACACCCCCTGTTTTGTTGAGTACCAACTCTGCTATTGGTTATTTTCTTACGCTTCTGCGTGAAAATAAATCAATGCCCCGTTTGTAAAGTTTTCGTACGATTTGAAAAGAGGCAGGGATAGTTCCCCTGAGGAGAAAGATGGATATACCACCCCTGGGCCTCTCTCAAAGCAGCGTTGTAGTTTCATGACTGAAGAAATGGTGGGTGATGTCCCGACTGCAGCATCGAAGACAAATTCCCAAAAAAACTTCCCAGATGCCAAAACATTGGCTGGCGAAGAACTGTTTGCCGAAATTGCGTTTGCAGAAGAGCTAATAAGTAGGGAGAGTGGGGAAACATCACAGACCCAGTGTAGTGATGGAAATATAGTTTATGATAGTGATGAGCCTGCAGTCTGTTTTATTCATCCCCGTGAAGTCATGCCTCGCGGTTATGACTCCAACTTCTGGGGCCCATTTTTAGAGGACGAATATGGTGGGTCTAATGCTGCAGAGGTTATGTGCAGCCCGGATCGTGTACCCTCTACTGGAGGACAGCCAGCGGTTGGCAGTGGATGTACCGAAGTCCGGCGTAGGCAAGTCTTGTGTACAACAAACGACGCATTCGACCACACCTTGATCATCAACGACGGTCCCGCTGGACAAACACCTATGGATGTAAAAGTGTTTGGTGGTGAATTCGACGAAGGGCCATCGCGAACATCGTCGACAAACAACTGTGGGTTATCTGATGTGGACACGTATAGGAGAAGTATTATGGCAGAGTTTGGGGGCCCGTCTCAATCCACAGATCAGGGTCATAGTGGACAGGTAACTGACGACAAGGTTAATAAACGTAACCTGGGCGATGTCGATGATGAAGAATTTGACATACCCCCGTTATTTGATGATACTAAATATGAGCGAGACATGCTTCCAGATTTATATATAGATGAAACTGATGAGGGTATTCATGTTGGAAAAGTTTATGGTAGCAAAGAGGATTGCCAAATTGGGTTAGCCATTTTTGCTATAAAGAACATGTTCCACTTTAAGCAAACGAGGACTAAGCGACATTCGTTTGTACTTAATTGCCCAGATGAGAGGTGTGATTGGAGGGTATTAGCATGTGAGTTGGCAGAGGGTGGGTACTATGAGATTAGAAAAGCTCACTTAGATCATAGTTGTTCCATTGATACAAGGAACCAGTTCAAACGCAAGGTCTCTTCGTGTATAATTGCTGCAGTCTACAAAAGCAGATATGGTGATCCCCTTAGAGGGCCGAATCCGATGGATTTACAGCAACTTGTGCTTGAAGTTTTGCGTGTTGGGACCTCTTATATGAAGTGTTATAGGGCCAAGGAGAAAGCCACTGATGTTGTAAAGGGAACACATGATGAAGCATATCTGAAGTTGGCAGAGTATTTGCATATGCTCAAACTTGCTAATCCAGGGACTGTTGCTGATTTGGCTACGGAAGTGGATGACAAAGGCCGTGAAAGGTTTTTGCATGTGTTTCTATCATTTGGTGCCTCTATTGTTGGTTTCAGGCACCTAAGGCGGATGCTAATCTTGGATGGAACACACCTCGGAGGGAAATACAAAGGTGTGTTGTTGACTGCTAGTGGTCAGGATGCTAATTTTCAAGTGTTTCCAATAGCATTCGCTGTTGTTGATAGCGAAAACGACGACTCATGGACGTGGTTCCTACCGAAGGTCGAGCGTATTCTTGCGGATAGCAAGGACCTCACTATCATATCAGATCATCATGCGTCTATTTACACCGCAAAAAAATTGGCGTTCCCACAAGCTCACCATGGTGCTTGCATCGTTCATTTGGAACGGAATATCATTGCTAAGTTTAAGAGCAAAGGACTAGCAAAGATGGTTGGAAATGCAGCTTTTGCCTATAAATATGGTGAATATAGTCAATGGATCAACAAGATAAAAGCTGCAAACATCAACTACGCAATGTATCTTGAATCTATTGGAGCTAAACATTGGACCAGAGCATATTTTCCTGGTCAGAGGTACAATTTAATGACAAGCAACATTGCTGAGACACTTAACAAGGCGTTGCAGAAGGGGAGGTCATCTCCGATACTGGAGCTACTACGATTTATACAATCCATGATGACACGCTGGTTTTCAGCACGCCGGAAGAACTCGCAGGCGCACAGAGGGATTGTTTCACTTGAAGTAGACAAAGAAATGGCCAGAAAAATACGAGCTGTTACTGCAACCAAGATAAACTCGATTGCTCCATGGAGTGTGGAGGTGGTTGGGTTGTTTGGACATAAAAACCACGTCCTATTGAAAGAACGGCGCTGTACTTGCAAGGAGTTTGATAAAGTAGGAATACCCTACGGACATGCTCTCTTGGCTGCAGACTCACTTGGGTTGTCTTATGGGAGTTTGGATGCAGACTGCTACAAAACTTCCACATGGGTGGCCACTTACCAAGGTGTTATCAATCCAGACTGTGATCCAAAGGAAGAAGATATCCCTAACAGTGTCCAGAACCTTGTACTTCATCCACCTCGTACAAGAAGGCCATCTGGTCGTCCCAAGGTCACAAGAATCCCATCCACAGGAGAGCTTGGTGTAAGTGTTACTTTCTCGTCTCTAATCTTTAGCAGATCCCCTTTTCACTATTCGGTTATGTTCATTTTTTGTATATTTTAACTCCAGAAGCCGAAATCAGTCCGCCCTCCAACAAACCGATGTTCTCGTTGCAAGGGAATAGGGCATAACAGGGCAAGCTGCAAGAACCCTTTATTATCAAGTTGGTGTATCTTGTATCCAACAAATAACTACGTTTTTGGATACATGGTTGACCATCGTCTCTACCCACCCCCCCCCGATGGCTATAAGCTAATCTTTTGTGGTGCTTTTGCGTGGGCAGCTAATTTTTTGTTGCATGACAAACCCTTGTTTTTTTATATGCCCAGCTCTGTGTTTTTTTGCTTTTTATCGGCTAAATGTAGTAAACTCATCGAACGGTTTGTGAACAGGAGTAAAAGCCATGTTCCATAATCCACATAATACTATCCACACTTTCCAGAGAAAACTGTCCATACACTCCCCGTTGTAAAATGTAAAATCACATCCACCGACTTACATCACTGTAGTAAAATTACCACCCTTTGTGGATAGGACTAACCTGTCACTACTTCACACTCCATAGAATCCTATCCACAACCGGTATTCAGATGGACTAATTTTGGCTTTTTAACACAGAAACTACCCCCTATGGGCCAAAACATGACTTTTATTTCCCACCCACGTGGCCAGCTAATTTTTTTTTTGCATCTTCTATTTCGCACCCATGAAAAACCCTTGTTTTTTTATATGGCCAGCTCTATTTTTTTTTTTGCTTTTGATCGACTAAATGTAGCAAACTCATCTGACGTGTTCTGGACAGGAGTACAAGTGTTGCCACCGCTCCAGGTTTTGCTTTTGATCGGTTAAATATAGTAAATTCATCTCACGGGTTCTGGACAGGAGTACAAGTGTTGCCACCGCTCTAGGTTCTTGACAGGAGTACAAGTCATATTCCATAATCCACAGAATACTATCCACACGCTCCAGAGAAAATGTCCATACACTCACCGTTGTAAACCGTCCATACACTCACCGTCCATACACTCACCGTTACAAACTGTTCCAAAGAAAACTGTCCATACACTCACTGTACATACTCCTCCACAATCCATATAAGCCTATCCACAAAGGGGATCCAGATGGACTCATTTTGGCAAACAGACAAGATATGCAACTACCCCCACGGGGCAAAACATGACTTTTATTGCCCTTCCTTTTTTGCACCAGTGGAACACACACCCATGGATAGTATTAAACTCCGTCATACACAATCCACTAACAGTTATCCACACATCAATCTTCCACTGGTCTACTTTTCACACCATCCTTATGGATTCAAATTGCATAAAAAGCGGCACAAATCCCCAGAATTCCCTGCTCATTTGGGCGGGGTTTTTCCCACCCTCTTCTATTTGAAACTTTTTGCACTTTCTTTATGGTACTGAATCCCTATCCTGAACAAACACTAGAGTTATTTAACAAAATCCCTCTCTCATAAAATACTCCACTGAAAGATGAGTCCGTCATCAACCAGAAATGCAGTTCTACCGCCTGCAATTCTTGCCAAAATCGTGACATGCCAAGCTGCTGACGGTGTCGACTGCCTGAAATCTTGGGTTTTAGCTGGATCCGCGGGTAAAAATGCAGCCTTCTCCCCTGTTGTTCTGAAACATCTTCGCCTTGAGAAGGACCCTGACTTCCCATCTTGGTCCAAAATGGTGTCTCCTTACTACCCCTTATACCGTAAGTGTATCAAAGCACACAACCCTTACGCGCTATATGTTGAGAGCCTCAGACTTGCATTTAATGTAGGTGAGCTAGATGCTGCTATCTACATTCTCAACAACATAAAAGAGGCACACCCGCTAGCTTCACTCGCCTTCATTATGCTCAGCTTCTGCGCCGGACACAACTGTGATGATTTTTATTACAGTTTCCGTAGATCTACAACTTTCAGAGTCGCTCAATGTATGGGCCTAGATTTAATCCACCACATTAAATCTTTGGAGCCTAAGATGCGTAACTCTTTTCGCAGCTCTTTGGTTATGTTAGACTTTGGTGAATGTTGGGATATCCATGCTTGGAGAGGGGAAGTGAATGGGGAGCGTTGCAGCAGTTGTTTTTACTTCTACCTATCTATAGATATTTGTAAGCTATCTTAGCTGCTTGCCGTCCAAATTAAAAAACTTAGCAAGCCCTTGCTGTTACTCATCAGCAACGTTTTTGGCCATTTCCTAGAGCATCACTGTCTTATTTGTTAATGTTGTTGTGTTCTACCAACCGGTGTTATTCCATTTGCTTTTATGTTATGTTTATATGACCAAGCAATCATATTTTGGATGATGTATTCACAAAATCGGAGTACTGCTTGAGAAAATCTCTGAAAATCCGAATTTTATGTCATGTTTATATGACTAAGCAACCATACACTTACTCAATCGCAGGCCTAAGTAACAATATCGGAGCAATGTATGAATAAAAGTCATGCTTACCCACTCCACAGAATGCTATTCTACCCCCAACGCTGTCACATTATGGACAGGAATAAAATCTCTGAGAATCCGAATTTTATGTCATGTTTATATGACCAAGCAACCATACACTTACTCAATCGCTGGCCTAAGTAACACTATCAGAGCAATGTAGTAAATGCAAGTCCGTTCGTGGATTATGAATAAAAGTCATGTTTACCCACTCCACAGAATGCTATCCACAACGCCGCTTTCGCATGGACTACCCTACCCCCACAGCTGGTCACATGATGGACAGGAGTAAAAGTCCTTTTCCATACTCCACAGACTACAATCCACATAACCGCTTACGGGTTATTGTCCTTACTTTCCTAACAATATCGTAGCAATGTAGTAAATTTACCTTCATCCGTTGATACAAATAAAAGTCATGTTTACCCACTCCACATAATACTATCCACATAACCGCTTTCGAGTGTCATGTTTACCCACTCCACAGAATACTATCCACATAACCGCTTTCGAGTGGACTACGCTACACAACCGCAGGTCAAAATTCGTACTGCTCGAGAAAATCGGAATTTTATGTCATGTTTATATGACCAAGCAACCAGTCACTTACTCAATCGCAGGCCTAAGTAACAATATCGGAGCAAGTCCGTTCGTGGATTAGGAATAAAAATCATGTTTACCTACTCCAAAGAATGCTATCCACATAGCCGCTTTCGGGTGGACTAACACTACCCCCACCACTGGTCACATCATGGACAGGAGTAAAAGTCATGTTCCATAATCCACATAATACAATCCAGAGAATCGTTTTCGGGTGGACTACAACACCCCATCGCAGGTCACACCATGGATATTACCCCTTTCGTATTTCATTTAGGTCTATCATGTATCAAATCAATATTCATGGCTATGATTACCCTTACTTTCCTAACACTATCTGAGCAATGTAGTAAATTTACCTCCGGTCGTGGATAGAAATAAAAGTCATGTTTACCCACTCCACATAATATTCTACACGTAGGTCTATCGTGTATCCAATCAATATCCATGGCTATGATTGCCATCACATTCGTGTACAACATTTAACAATTAATCACAACAAACTATCCACATAGTCGCTTTCAAGTGGACTACACTACCCCAAAGCAGGTCATATCATGTGTATCACAAAGTTCGATGGATAGGACTAACCATATTCCGATGGACTAATTTTGGCTTTATAACACAGCATTAACTACCCCCATGGGGCAAAACATGTTTTTTTGTCCCAATCCACATATGGCTATCCATATACTCATTGTCGTGTGGACGATAGGACCCAACCGCAGATCACACCATGGGTTATATTTCACAATCCACAGATATCTATCCATAATCGCCTTCGTGGATATGATTAAACAATCAATCACACTTTCCAGAGAACACTGTCTATACACTCACAGTTGTAAACTTAGATTAAACAACCAATCTAAAGATTTATATCCCTATAGCCGCGTTCGGGTGGACTAGGATATTAGACCCCAATCCACATATTTCTATCCATAATCGCTGTCGTAGATAGTCTTGGGTGTACTATTGTTTTCTCCTCCAAAATCAGTATCAGTCAGAAGTTCACTAAATTTTTTCATTAATTAGAAATAATAGGACTACGCAATTAAAAACAAAATAAAATTTCATGGATACTGAGGTCAACAACAAGAAGTTAAGTTGGATGTTAATATATGGATAGAATAATTAATAGCATGATTAAAAAGAGTACACAAAATACAAAAATTTACTAGTAGCCGAAAGCATATAAACAGCAAACAAATTACACATCCCCGTCCATATTACATAAAAACATAAGGAGCCAAAAGTGGACATCGGGATTCAACGTGCCTAAGAAAGATTCATCAGATCTAGGGAGATATACCGGTACACGCAAACCATGCATCTCTCTTGGTTAAACTCGCTGAACATCTCGTGCTCTAACCAGCATTCATGGAAATCATAAGAAAACCAAGTATTCTCGTAAGTCCCCTGGTTCCTCGGCCCAATAGCCTGGATGTGATACTTCAAATCTTCCCCCATTAAGTCGACTTCATTGAATCTATATGTTGTTTTAAAAGATTGGTAGTCATCGAAAGCATCATTCCCCGAGCACCAGCTAAGCATAATATACGTTAACTTAGCAAGCGGAAAAACCTCTTTAATATTTTTCAATATTATAAGAGCTGCATCAAGTTCACCAGTGTTGAAGCCTAGCCGGAGAGCCTCGACGTACAAGGCATATGGGTTCTTCGCCTTCAGGCACTTGGAGAAGAGGGTGTAGTACCATGAGGTCGGGTCTGACCACCAGGGAAAGTGAGGTGATTTGTCAAGACGAAGACGTAACAAACATTCTGGAGACAGTGCAGCATCGCGCCCTTCAGGGCCAGACTGTATCCAAGCACATAGTCCGTCGACTCCCTCGTCGGCTACTCGACTCACTATGTCAGCCAAAATAGGAGCAGGGATGTAGATTTCCTTTTTTTACGTTTGTGATTGATCTGGGGACATATGATGAAAATATATTAAAGTTACCCAGAAATAACTTAACAAATGTAAACGTGTTACCAAAATTACCTTTACCAAGCTCATTGTGAATATCAAGGAACACCAAGTTGATTCTGTGTTAAAGATGATAAAATATCGAATGATACATAAGAGGGTGAGGTTTTTTAGTTCTATTTAGTTTAGGTGTTGGTGATGAGGATGACGATGCCTTTATTTAGTAGTTTAGTTGAGTTTTCCCGCCCATAAAAATCACATCAAAGGAAAAGTTTTGTGTAATTACTTATAATTACTTCAAGTCGTAATCACAGTTACATTTTTTTTTTTTAATAACTATCAATTCGGTGGATTATGTTATGTGGACAACTTCATAGGCATCAACTTTCGTGGATAGGATACTATTTTTTTGAAATCAACCACAGTTACGGACCAACAATAGAAGAAGCGGGAAATAAAATTACAGATTCCCGCCGAAATCAATAATATCAATGACTACACTACACAATAGTCCGGCTGTACTTTTTAATCACAAGGATGGACAATAATAGATGTGTATTTGTCCATGAGGCAAAACCTCATGATTTTGGCGGGAATCAGCATTATAATTACCGCCTACAACGGTCACAACTCCGATTGGACAGCGCTGCAGTTTGTCAACGCTAATGAGTACGCTAGACTATAGTTCAGCTGAGGGTGTATGGACGGTACATTAGCTCATCTCCATCGATACCTACGTATTTTACAGGAATGGATGTGCAAACGTGGACAAAGAGAGTATGTCTTATCGTGGATGGGAAAAATATCATGTATTTGGCGGGGACAAGCTTTTTTAATATCCGCGTAAAATTTACACAGCGCCGCATTTGTGGGACACAAAATATCAGTGGACATAGGTTAATGGATACTATGAAGTGATGAACTACGGATGAATGGATGAGAAAATATAGACAGTGGAGGGAAAAGTTTTGTTTTAGGATGGGAAAACATTTTCAAAAACCCGCCTAATTCAATATATTTAAATCCATAGGTAACCTAACATAAATGTTTCATCCATTTAGGATGGTACCTTCAAGCGGGGGATGAAATTTTACAGTTATACTTCTTAGTCCACCCTTAAGTGTCCACATCCGTAGTCCACAATAATTATTGTATACTTCGCGAATCCATATTTATTTGTCCAAACTGTCAAAGTCCCATGGATAGAAGATAGTGGATTAATCCACGAGCCTGGGCTCACGCTTAATTATAGTTTTGTTATTGGATATTATCGGATGGGATGTTTAATTATTCTATTAGATTACAGTAAGTTTGCTTAAATTAAAATAGAGGGATTACACTGGAAATATGACGTCTACGTAGATTGGCTAACCTCATAATTCATAATAATTGTAATCTTCACTTTCAGAATCATATCCTCAGTTGTTTATTAATATTGACAGTAACTATATTGCTAATTTTGAATCAGAAGTTTTTCACTGTCGGCAAATTTTTATTTGCAAGAATTTTTCACTTCATTATTAAAAATATAGTGATTATTCATCCTAATTAATTTCCTTAAAAATGACAAGCACATTTTGTTTACTATAAATAGGAGGTTTGTGATGTGATGAGATATTCATTAATAAATGAAGAAATAATAAAGTTGTATGCTTTATATTTTCTCTCAATCTTTCTCTCGTGACCTTCCCAAATAAATACATATAATGTTTTATTATTATAATCTCATATATACACGTATATCATATTATACATAAATATATCATAAGTTTCTCCACTAGTTCTTCCCTTTTTTGGTAATAAAAGAGATATAAGAGATAGGAATAATTATACAGAGTAAATGGTGGTGGTTGTAACTTGTAACTTATAACCACAAAAGCAGCTACAAATTTCCACTAGTTATCATTATGTAGTTATATTATGGGAAATTTGGAAAAATGACACAAATTAACTCACCTATTGTCCAACTAAACATTTATTAGTTTTTACAATTTTTTGACTAAAATACTCTTATTTAAATGTAATAAATACAAAATAAATATTTTAAATTTTTTTAAAAATTAGGAAAAATACAAAAAAGGAAAAAAAATATCCATGAGAATATACTAAAATATCATTTTTGGAAAAATCTACGTTGAAAATATTTTATTTTCTTATTCTACGAAATAGAATTCATATTCTATGTTCTACGATTGTGTAGAATATGTGTTCTGCTGTTTGCTCTATAACTTACCAAATTTAGAATATATATTCTAACATTTGCTCTATGTTCTATTAAGCGCTAGAATACGTTTTCTAATGTTCGTTTTATATTCTACCAAGTTTTGAATGCATATTCTAGCATTTTCTCTACATTCTATTTTCGGTAGAATAGAAGTTCCACCTTTTTCTTTTTGTTCTACGAAATTTAGAATATGTCTTCTACGTAATTAGCTGAAAAAATCTAAATAGTAAAACTGAATATTTTATTCCATATATATCTTCTTCTATGGTTTCTATCTTCTTCGCTCTCTTCTTTGTTTTTTTTTTCTTTCTTTTCTCCGTTTCAGAAT
>OVAY01002751.1:0-15360 GCA_900406395.1 Kernera saxatilis | reverse complement strand
TGTTCCGATTTGACATTTGGTTCCATCATTGACTGCAACGTTTGATGATATTGGAGTAAATAAACCCAAATGTTTTTTTTTTTTTTGCTAAACAATAAACCCAAATGTTTTTTCTTTGTAACTCCAAATGTTTATATAAGTGCATTGTATTTTTATATAACTTAAACCGTTGTGTTTGAAATATTAATTCAAAACATTATATACATTTTTTAATAAACTGATTTGATCTCGGAGCGCGGAATCTAATAAGAAAACTAGAATTCCCAACATAAAACTAAAACCAAAACAATGTAAAATATTAACCCAAGAAACTGAATTATACTTCTTTTTTAAAACTGAATTTTTCCTCTGATCTTACCGTTTTAAAAATTAAGTGGCGCTGAAAAAACACCTAACATGTATATACGTTTTGATGCTCATCCAAATCGCCTTTTAGAAAAATATGTAAAAAGTACAAACTAATATCTCTGTTTAGCATATTTAATAAATGACAATTATTTGATCCAATCTTAATTAAATTTGATTCGGCTGACGATTGGTAGGTGAAGAGAATGTCTTTATTCGTTCATCTATATAATTATGGACATTATAAGACCACCTAATAATAAAGATTTCATACTCTTCTCTTCTTTCTATATGGCTTTCTGATTTGATTATTCTTAATATCATAGTATTAAAACGTTTGTTACGGTTTGCTTCCGCCTCGTGCATTCGTCTTTTTCTTTTTTATTAAACTTCGACGTTTGGTGCATTGATTGATGTAGGACAAAAATAATATCTGACAACAATAGCCTATAGGCAACAAGTAACACTAACATTATTTAATGGATATAAGTAATGAAATATACATTTTAGAATAAAGTTTGATCAAATCAAATACCAGAAGAATATAATCTATTAATATTTTTAATGTAATTAATATATCTCTAATTTAAATATATATCCAAGTGTTTTTGTCCGTTTCGTTTAATGGCCGGAACTCGGATCCAATCGTCCATGACTAGTCCCACCATCGAAAGCTGATTATATGATTATATCCTTTTTCTAACGTTTTATTTCAATACTATTAAATAGTGTTTTGTAAGGTAATGAATTTTCTTCGTATAAATATCTCTAATGGAAGAATTTTTCCCACAACACAAGGTTTCAAATCTATGTCCAAACCTCGAAAAGAAAATTGATGACACCATGTTTTATGTTTGGGAAAAAAAAAAGTTGCATCGCTTTATTATATTGTTTTGTGTTGCAATTTTGACAAATAAATGCTTAATAAGTTGATACTATGAAAGTATGTTGCGTCTCTAGGTCTCTTTCTTATACTACTTTGTCTTATAATTTCTTACGATCAACTGCTCGTTATAAATGTTTAACAAAAAACAAAAAAAAATCTCTTTCAAAAAGTAATGGAACATATGTTTTTTCATAGCGAAAATGTGATCATTTCCATTACGCATGAGCGTTTGACAATCTCTTTCGAAAACAATCCATCAATAGCCCCGACACCAAGCCATTTGCACTGTGTTTAATAATGCTAATTTGCTACTTCTAGCGGTGAAGTAAGTTTTCCAAGTTTCGATGATCCCCAACATTTAAAAATTTCATTGAATCATGAATAATTCATCCACCATGGACTTCCAACACTAATGCCTTTTTCAAATTTATTTATCTCCTATTATTTTTTAACATAATCCACCTCTTTTTTTTGTCACTTGATTTAAATGTAACCTAATTTAACCAACGTTATTTAAATATATCCAAACTAATTTCCAACATCTATTTTGAAGATACATACAATAGTTAAACATTTATTATTTGCAACCTCTTACGAATAACTACTAAAAGTTGTCATCATATTAAAAATATGTATATTTCTTAGATCTCTTTGAGTTGTATTCCTTAACAAATAAACGCTACTAACAAGTGTGTTGTTTCCTTGTCATCGTATTAAAAACGTCTGTATTTCTCACATCTCGTCGATCGAAGGGTTACTAAAATTTATATTACTTTTCTTTATTTTGTATGAAGTTTTTATTTAAGGAAAAAAAATCATGTCTTTTGTTCTTGATAAGAGCTTTTAAGTCAATGAATTTTAACTTTTCGTTCATTTGTATGAAATCATAAGCAACTGATAGCCATTCCATAAGATATGTCTTTTGTTATTAGTAAGAGCTTTTTCAAAGACACATTTTCATTTATTGAAACGAGTAAATTCGGCAATTTTTTTATTTGATCTTCTATATTATTTTCTCTGTTCCGTCCATTACATTAGATGTTTTAATTAAAAGCATTGAACATTAAAAAAATTATATTTTTTTATATAAAAAATATCATGTAATAGCTAACTAAAAACAATTCAACTAATCATAAAAAAATATCATGTAATAGCTAACTAAATAAAAAGACATTACGGAATACTAATGGTTAATGAATTTAATTTTTACATAAAAACTTAAGCAAATAAAATGGAATGGATGGAGTGTATACTATAAAGAATGTTCTTAAGAAATGGAGTATTTTCTATTTCAAAGAGCATGTATATTATTTTTAATAATTTTGACATCATTTATTTTGTAGTTAGTTTTGGAATAGATTGTGATATTGTGGATACATTTAATGCGGTTATTTGACACAAGTATTATATTTTTTCTTTTCATGTCCAATTACTTTTAAATGTCTTTTGAAAAGACCTCTTTTGGATCTTGACAGCATTTTTTGATAAATTATGAGATTAACTTCTGAAAATCAAATACATAAAAAATGCATCTATCAAAAAATAATATGCTTTACATTGGATATTCTTTCACCAATTAATTCAATATTTTGACATTGGGTTTCCGACTTTCCGTAACCTGTTATATTACAATTGACTTTGGATTTTCATCACCTATTAAAATATAATTGACTTTTGTTCAAGGTATTAAAAATATATTTATGGTTTAAAGCTTTTGATGTCAACAGTTAAGGCGAAACCCATGTGTATTTTAATCGAATGATCAATTTCAGAGAAAAAAAAATCGACTTACAAAATGGGGAACGGGAAAAGTCATTTTCATTTTCCATGTCCTGGTATCTGGAGACTTTTTTTTTTTTTGAACACTGTATTTGGAGACTTAAACAAAACTATGCACAACTTATATAAATTCATTTATGCATAGAGGTAACCGTCATAGTCTATTTATATTGTTTTTTATCATTTGACACCAACGCTGATATATGTGACTGTTCCTTGTTCGTTATATATTTCTCTGTCGTTTTCTTAACTTATTCTTCTAATATTTTGACAGTTTTTTTACAAATCTTTTAGATTTGTAATCGCATAGACTCAATCAGACATAATTTGACAACTATACTGAAATCTTCCCCACATCATAGTTTTGATATAAAATTTATAAATTAAGAAGCATATTTCTGAGTTCTGAGTGAATATTGTGATTATTCTTATTGGATATTATGACCCTACATTAGCTTGTTTTAGAAACTAGTAAATGGCAAATAACTTTTCCAAAGTGGTACCACTTATGTACATTTGCCATACGTTTTGTTATAGGTATGGCAAATGGCATAACAAAATGTAAGCAATTTTTTTATGTACGTTTTTTGTTTATTGTTCTAGATTTATTTTTCTTGCGCAAGAAATTTTTTCATCATTACTACTAAATGAAACATCCGATCGCGCCAATGTACATAAGAAATTGCATACGTCTTGTTTTGCCCACGGAGAAAATACCGACATTTTGTATCGATGTACACACATAAACCATGGACATTTTTAATCTAGTTCCGTATCACTTTTATATTCGGTATCGGTGTAAAGGGACTATGTGATTTTTTTTGATAATTATGTATATACTAGGCACGTTATTCTATAAACAGTCTAAAGTTGCTTATCATGTTTTAATAACATCTAAAATGGATTTGTGAGTACTAATTGATGCTATGATTTGTAACAGGGCCTTTAATTAGTGTAAAGGAGAATCATACTAAAGTGGCCTATGATCTTTTACAGCTTGGCTTCGCGGCATGAGTTTGGTTCAACTTGGCACCTCTAATGGAGATGGAAGATGAACATATATACCTCTCTTTGCTGCTGCTTCCGACGATTTCTTTCTCAAACGAGCATCCCTATCTCTTCCACTTACGCCATGTGGTTTGTATGCGGTTAGCACGGCACTAACATTAGATCTATTTTTATTACTTTGTTCAATTTGTGGTTCATTTGGTATCTCAATCATGTATTTTGGGCTTTAACTAGAAAAATTGGGCATGGACTGAGATTTATGAAATTTATTGTATTTTTCATGCTGTTTAAAATAGAACTTTAAAAAGAAAAAAAAGGTTCTGAAAATAATGTTTGGACAATTTTGAAGTACTAGAAAAAATATATCTACTGATACTATTACTTAAACCTTATTGTTTTTTTTTCCTTTTTTTTTTTAAACATCAAACTTTTTTTCTTTTAAGAGTTTTTAAAGAATGGTTTTTAGGTGTATAAGTTTATAGAGGACTTTCGACTTAAATCTTCTTAACATCTCATATTGGGCCTATACAATTCGGCCCATCTTTGAATCAAAATGCATTTTTTTTTTCTCCATATCGCACTTATATAAATTGATTATGTGCGCCGTCGCCTGCGAAATTTAGGGTTTCCAAACTTTTGAGTGTTCTCTCGCTGTTCGTCTTCGTCTTCGTCTTCTAGCTTTCGGCTCTGAATATTCGAAAACCATGGGTCACTCTAACGTCTGGAATTCTCATCCCAAGAAGTACGGCCCTGGATCTCGCACCTGGTAATGCCGTCTTCTTCTTTACTCTCATTTTTGTTCCTTTGATCTGTTTAGTTTTGGAGAAATTAAGCGAATCGCATGATTTTGATTCTTGTTTTAACTGTCGAAAATTTATTGGACATGTGTAGCCGTGTGTGCGGAAACTCCCATGGATTAATCAGGAAGTATGGTCTTAACTGCTGCAGACAATGCTTCCGCAGCAACGCCAAGGAGATCGGATTCATTAAGGTAATTATCTTGATGATAGATCATTCATCGTGTCTCCATAAAAAGATAACTAATTCATCTGTTTTTGTTTCTCTCCTCTTTTGCAGTACCGTTAAAGATCGATGTTGTTTACCAAGGAGCAATCATTTGGTTGGGTTTTTAAGCCTAAACTATTGTAATGGATTTTGTGAAATGTTGAACTATTTCGTTAAGGCTTTTGAGCTGTTGATCTTTTAGCTTCCTTGTTGTAGCCCAGTCTTGGTTCTACAATTACTTATCATATACATTTGAGTTTCTCTTTACTTTTTGAGGTGTGTGGCTTCTACTCTGTTGATCGTGCAGACTTTTTGAACCATTAAACTCTCTTAAATCAGGGACGCAAGTTTTTGACTTTAATTGCCAAAAAAATTAACAATATTGGTTCATTATAGATGACACTATCAGCAACAAGAATCAAGAATCTAGTAAAAGTTACAACGGGATCCTTTTTTATCGGATGTCCCCGAAGGGAATACTAAGTGAGATCCATGAAGCAAAAATATCAACTAGTCAAAGAAGAACATCATATATGCTAATATATAATCGTCACTGAAAACATAAAAGTGTAATTTTTTCTTTTCTCATCATCCTGTAAAAGTTCTGTTTTTTTTTTTTTTTGAAGCAATTTTCCTTAAATAAAAAACAAAAATTCACGAAAAAAAACTCGCACGTGTGGGTTTGTCCAAAGTCGTTCTTAGTTCTCACGTACGAACACAAACCCGGAGAACAAAAAAACAAGAGAGAAGCGAAACGAGGAAACAAAAAAAAAAAATCCCTTTTGCCTTTAGGGCACAAAGGGGAAGCCTTTCAGAAGACTAAAAGAGATCCCTTTTACTGAGTAAGTTCTTCTCTAATCATCTCCTTCCCTCTTTCGATTCTTAATCTTTGTTTCCTTCACTCTTTTTATTTTGGGGAATTCGACTCTTTTCTTAGCGAAATTACCTGTCGCTGCTTTCAACTTCGGTTTCTTCTTACCTCATCGAGCTTTCCCGAAATTACGATGCTTGATTTCTTAATTCTGATTCTCTTACTTCAATTTCTCAATTCGTAGTTTACAATTTGATTGTTTTTTTTTTCTTTCAATATTTTCTTCACTTCACTTCGAGTTGTCCGAAATTTGATATGTGCTTGATTCTCGGATTCTGATTTCAGGTATGTGTTGAGAATTGGGGTTTTTAGGATTTTGGTTGAGAAGAGAACTATTCTCCGCCGTCTGGGGTCTTATATTGAAACTTCGGATGTGGTTTTTAGTTCAACAGAATTTTGGGTTGAATTGAGTTGTAAATTGTTGAAGATGGGGTCAGATCAAGCGTTTTCCCGGTTGGATACGTTTGAGATCAAATCCCTCATTTACCGGGAAATTGGGCATCAAAGAGCTGAGAGTTACTTCGATCAGCTTGGAAGATTCTTTGCCTTGAGGATCACCAAGTCTGAATTTGACAAGTCCTGTATCAAGACGATCGGTAGGCAAAACATTCCTCTTCACAACCGTCTAATACGTTCGATCATTAAGAATGCTAGTGTTTCCAAATCTCCGCCATCGAGATATCCGAAGAAAGGTGGGAACTTTGTTAGATTCGATAATGGGTACCCCAAGAGTAATCAAATTCAGCCACTTTATGGAGATTCTGCACTCTCTCCTTCGACTCGCAAATGCAGGTCAAGAAAGTTCAGAGACCGACCGAGTCCACTTGGTCCACTTGGGAAGCCTCAGAGTATAACTACTACAAACGAGGAGTCGATGTCAAAGGCGCAAAGTGCTACTGAATTGCTTTCTCTAGGAAGTAGACCTCCCTTGGAAGTTGCCTCCGTGGAGGAAGGAGAAGAGGTTGAACAAATAGCAGGAAGTCCAAGTGTCCAGAGCCGGAGTCCTGTTACTGCTCCGCTTGGTGTTTCTATGAATCTTAGGAGTGCAGTCACTAGAAAGTCTATATCCAATGTGTCTATATCTTGCAGTAGTTTCAACCGTGAGACTTGTCAGCGCAGCGGTGTACTACCCGATACAAGAACGCTGAGGAGTCGGTTGGAGAGGAGATTGGAGATGGAAGGGGTAAAGATTTCTATGGACTCTGTTAGTCTTCTCAATAACGGATTGGATGCGTTTATGAAAAGGTTGATGGAGCCTTGTTTGAGTTTGGCTAATACTCGGTGTGGGAATGAACGGGTGAGAGAGATGAATTTCCAGTACGCACAGCAAAGCAGAAGGCTTTCATATGTATCGATGTCTGATTTTCGTGCTGCTATGGAGCTGGAACCTCAGATTCTTGGAGAAGAGTGGCCTATACTTGTGGAGAAGATATGTTCCCGTGCTTTAGAATAAAGATTTAGCAGAAACGCCATAGTTTATCTACTATACTTAGCATTTGATTTGACTCATTGGGTATACCTGGACCTAAATTCTTTCCTGGAATTTGGGTTTGTGAAGAGTTTTCTGGTTTGGTTCGTGCCGAGCAGTTGGAAAAGTTTCCAAAGGAAGAAGCTTTGAAGAGAACAAGGTGGGTCTTGGTGTTGTACGAGTCCTGTTAGTAGAGTGAAATTAAGTAGAGTTTTTAAAGTAAACGCCATTTGTTTAGCTGATTTGTTTACTCTCCTCTGTATTTTTCCTTCTTTGCTCTCTGATGTAACAAAATTAATAATGAAAGCAAAAAAAAGAAAAATCAATTTGGCTTCTTGAAAAGACTTTTCTGAATATTTGTCTGGTCAAAGTTGATAGAAGCTGAGAACGTACATTTCACTAAATATTACATGGAATGTTAAACGCAGAACAGTGTTAAATCAAATAGTGCAAGCACAATGATATATGTCCAAATGCATAGTTTTTCTAAAACTCTTTACATTTTACTCTCTGAAATCTACAGAGAGGAAACATATAATGTCGAAGGATGTTCTGCTTCTTTTAGTAAAAGCTTCTGGGCTCCCTTTCTTCATTTCTGAAGAATCATATAATCGAATTCTCCGTGTAGATCAGATTGAGCATGTAAAAAAGGGTTTGCAAGAGAGCTGTTTCAGCTTGCAATGGCAGTTGGTTTCTCACGGCTTGCCATGTAAGTTATGTAGATTGTCCACAGATACGAAAACGAGTTGCTCACAAGTGGCTGCAGACAAAAAAATAATCCAGCAATGAGTTATAACCCAAACTCAAGATAAAACAAAAGCATGAAGAAAATAAATGATTTGTCTTGAACCAAAAAGGCTAATCACAGTTAGGACAGATCTAAATAAAGTGGAAGTACCTGCAAATGAACTGGGAAGAACTTGAATGTAATAAAATCACACATAGGCCAATACATGACACCGTTTAGCATCGTGGGAAGTAGGTCCCTTTTCAATCTAGCAATTATTTCTGAACCGTTTTCACCTGAGAAAAAAATTGAAAATCAGACTATGTTGTCTTTAGACAAGAGTAAGATCAAAAGGGACATCAAAACTACTCAGGCGCCTTTTCAAGAATCAATGTAACATCAAAACAAACTGCTCTATAATCCACTAAATTGCAGATCGCAAGATCTAGAATTGAGAAAAATTATAACTTCTAATGTTGCGGAAACAAGAATATAAACTTTGGAAAAGGAACCACTAAATACTTTTCTTCCTTTCAAGCGCAGTTCAAAGCTTACCCTGTAGGGCTGCATTCAATGAGAAGAAAACAACGTTCATGGCTGGGCCGTAGACCGTCTGCCCCATGGCCATTTTCTTAAACGTTGTAATCAAATCTCGTTTGGGGAAGAGTCTTGACATGAGATTGAACCAATAGTGAAGTGTAGGACCCAATATTAATAACCCATATCCTGCCATCCTAGCTGTTCTTACCAAATCATAAGACTCCACCGAAGCTTGCGGAATTGTCTGTCGAAAGATCCAATATTAGCTCTATAATGACATTAAACAACGGGCCACGAGGCCTAACAACGATATAAGTACAAAGAAACGTAGCATAGAGAAACAATCCTGCTCCTGTCTCACACCTCTAAGCACCATGGAGATACACTCACTTCTACTTTATACCATATGTTATAAAACAACCATTTCACACAAAATCAATACACTCACTTTTACTTTTACGGTTTTACCATAATTTAGAAGAAAAATAAAAACAAAGTAATATAGTCTCAAAGATACATTCGGCTAATGAATTTGAAGTATTTTTTTTTTATCAAAAAAGAACAAAACAATTCCCTACGCAGCTTATGATTTGAAACTCTACAATGATTTTACACAAGATCACTACATTCTGTCCTGAACCTGAAGCCCACAAATTGCTTATTGTAGGGCATATATTCAATCACAACCATCTCGAGTGATGACAACTTTCACAATACAGGATAAAGAAAACGAAAGGGAATAAATTTTCTTCAGCTAAAATCGTAAAATCATACTTAAAAGTGGAAACCGTTTCCATTTTTGCAGAGATTGAATTCTTCCAAAATGAGTAAATTAATGAAATTACCTGTGAAGACAAATCAGCGGCTATGTAAATAAGAGACGATGTGACGGATTTAGTCAAAACCGGCCTCGATTTCACCATACCCAAATACCATCCGATGAATCCCGCCTTCGCAAGCGATGCTGTAGAGGCTGTGGAAGACGTGGAAGAGGAAGAGCAGAAACCAGAGATTAAAGAAGAAGGATTGGCTCTTGTTTCCTTTGCTTTCCCGAGAAACTGAGGCGCATCGAAATAAGGCCTCGACTGCAATCTCCCGGTATCCCTCACTGACGGATCCACCTTCCCGAAAGGATTCGCCGTCGCTGTTCGCTGCGACCGAAAGATCCGAGCGGCGTCGGAGGCAGCGTTTCTGAACAATGCGCCGGTCATGTTCGTGATGGTGGTTCCGAGAGTTTTGGGGGTTCAGGGAAGGGTTTAAATATAACGGCGGTGGAGAAGAAAACAAAGCTCTGTTTTCATTTTATTACAAAAATAGAGAGATACAAAAGTTTACAAACCCAGACAATTTGTGTTTTCGCGAGTACATATGTTTCTACTCGCGTCTTATACCAACTTAATCGTTAGCATCTCCATCAACGAGAACCTTTTTGAATTTTTCAAATAAAAAAAATATTAGTATTTTAATATAATTTTATTATCTAATTAAATTTTTAATCGTAAAAAGTAAAAGAATCAATCATATAATGATAACAATTAAATGAGTTCTCCTGAGTTTTTTCATTTAAGAACTCCATTTCATTCTTTTTCTTAACTTTTTTATTATTTTATTATATAAATTTGTAAAATATTCATGTGAGAACCTTTCAATGAAAAATGATCTTAATTTTTTAATAAATTAAATTATACATTTTCTAGATACAAAAGATTGAAGAATTCCCGGGATCTTTCCAACATACTTATTTTAGTTTATACAATTTAACTAATTTTAAAACAGTAATTTATTATCGAATTACAAGACACATCTTTTGTTTGCTTCTATTATCGTGTTACCTTAGCTTATCACACTGATTAACAATTCGATCAGTTCAAAAACCTAGACCAAATATTTTATTTTGAACCATTTTGAATTCTGTTGCGTCAATAATTGTTTTTTTCTTATACAAAAAAAAATTGTTTTTCTTTATAGTGTTGGTCTTGTGAAAAAAATATAAAACGGGTTCTCTGTGTCACATCATTAGAGAAAGTGTAACAAAATTACTTTCTCTAATTCTATTGTGTATAAAAGTAAAAAACACATGGAGATATTGATTTTAAAAGAGTGTAAATGTGTAATAACCCTTTAGATGTTATTGTTAGGCGGAGGAGACTGCGAATCCCATGCGACAAAGCGCGTGACGCGAAAAGTTGGACGTGTCAAAAACCAAACGTCCCCAAACTCTTTCTGGTCTAAAGCGCGCGTTCACATTGGTTAGGAACTTAGGGTCGACGTCATCATTTCTGACACGTACAAACTTTAAACAGTGACATGTGACAGAAGCTAACCTTTAGGAGCCACGTGTTACGTTCGTGTCCCACATTACATCATCATTTCTTATATTCTCTTATTTTTCAATGGAAAATATCAAAATAATGCAGACCATTGGAATTTTTTGTTTCTTTTGTAAATATAAACCATTGGAAGGTTCTAAACAAAACTAATACTAGCAAATTTTCATTTGTGGACAAACTTGTCAAATAAAATTTAAGTTATTAACAGATGAGTAAATGTGGAGATGTCGACCAAAACAAAAAAAATTGATGTGTAGATGACACAAATACATAAAACTATTTTTAAAATAGAAATTTCTCAAAAAAACATATGGGCAAAATACATGTTCCATTTTAAAAGACGTTCTACATACCTATGCATTCAGCAGTCTCGACTTGACGGACTTAAAAGAGCCATCAAAACTCAGTTAAGAAACACTCTAATGTGATCCTCAATTTTCACTCTTATCGTGAAAATATGTAGTCTTACAAACTCTTACTTAAATGTGTATATTCCTTCTAGCGAAGAATATCAAACAGCAAGAAACGCCTATTCGCTTGGTTCTAAGGATATATTCGGATATTCCCTACTAAGTATAAAGCTTCATCAGGTTTTAAGTTCCGTATCATTCACACTATAAGAAAACTCAGTAGTTACATTGTTATTTCGAGGAAATGTACATAATGGATCCGGCAGCAGATTTTCAGACAAAAGATATATAGAAGCTATGAGATCAATGGAAAGAACTTAGTCTTGCTGTTCTTGGTCTCTGATCCATTTGGTCGCGACCCATTTCTCTCCTTTAGTCACCGGGCAACTCCCGTGAAGTGAAGTCTGCAAAAGCATTCCAACCATAGGCAAAAAGCTGTACCATTAGCAAGAGAACTAACTGTTGCGGTTCGATCTAATCCAAGGAAATTGAAGTCAAGAGAAGAAATGAAGTATGGATTTGATGTCTTTTCAAACTATGTTTACCTGATCAATCGTTCCATTTGGAAAAACCGAATAGAAAAGAAGACCATCTCCTTTCCGAGGCTTTACTTTCAGCCCGATACATTTCTTGTAATCATATCCAGTGCCCATATTAGCACCGTCCTGGCAATCCAAAGCATTTGAATGTAATCAATTAACAAAACGGTTTGAATCATGTAAATATGCAATGGTATATTATAAACTGACCTCAAATGGGAACATGGTTTCACCGCCTTCTTCTACATCAGATAAGTACAACAGGAAGGAAGCAATCTGCGTAAAACCAAATGAGGTCTCGGGTTCTAAAGTAAGCTATAAATATGACAGATAAAGGATTTTACCCTTTGACTTGATTGTGGTCCGTATTCTGTTGGGTTGAAAACATCATAGTGGGAATCATACTTTTGGCCAAGTTCATACCGTAAAATATTGAATGCCTGCCAAAAACATCAAACCTCTAGTAACTCTTTAGGAAATTCACCACTCTTCTGCAACATGTCGATATTAAATGTTGTTGATTTCAGAGATCTGGATCCAAGATTTTGCAATCTCGAAAAATTAAAATGGAAGGGGTGATAAACACTCAACCAAAGGCCACCAAGCAATATTAATTAATGCTTAATGCCACTTCTGTGGTGATCAAAACAACATGCCAAGTTTTATGATTCACAATCAAACCTCTCCATGGGTCCTTGGGATCATCGTAGCCCTTGCAATTTTCCTTTCAACAAGATCCAGAGCACCAGTACTCTCTTCTGAAGCACTGATAAAAGTTCCTGAGCTGTAACAACACACCAGGCAAAACACTGAGGCTACTGATGAATGTTTTGATTGAAGGAAAATGAAACATGAGACTAGAAAGAAGACCTTGTTCTAGTGCCTTTAGTGCTCTCAGCGGTTTCTCCTTTCCGGAGAGCCAAAGCAGAAGGTTTCAGATTAATCTTTGCCCTCTCAATAATAGATTGGCATTGTTCTGCGGTTGCAAAATTCGGAAAATATATAGCCCTCGGTTTCCAACTCAGTACCTGCCAATTTTTAAACCAATTTTCACAGCTAGCCTCGATTGACCAAGTGCTAAAAATCCCAATAATGTCACACTCACTCTCACACACATCGCCAGAAAACAAAGTTAAATTCGATCAAAGTGCACAATCTTGCCCTAAGTAGTAATCGATGTCACCTCACTTACAAAATAGAAACTTTTAAGAAGTCTGAAGTCTAAAATTAGCAACAAAAGGTCACCTGAAACGGAATCGATCCAACAGATTCCTCTCCAGTAACACCATGAGGCATCAAGCCAGCTTCTTCTTCCCCATTCTCCACCATCTCCAACATTCTCAACCTGGGTCTAACTCCAGGCACATTCTGGTCCCAAAACCTTCGGTTAGTAAAAAAAAACCCAAGCCAAAGAACTTAATGTAGATCCGATCGCATCTTAAAGACCATAGAGTTAGATCAGTGAGTTTCCACACCTGAGAAAGTAGAGTGGAACCGTAGAAACCGATGAGAAAACAGAGAGAACAGAAGACGATAACTGCGGCTAACCCTAGCTTCTTCCTCTTGTAGCTCTTCAATCTGCTCTTCATCGGGCCCTCTTCTGAAAAAGTTTCCGATGAATCTTCGCCGGCGTAGCGAACCTCAGCTCGGGACGATTTTCTTCGATCCAATGATGCACCGGAATAAAAGATCAAATCCGTTGACCAATTTTGCTTCTCTTTACTGGTCAACAGCACACCAACAATTATCTTTGGGTTTGAGTTTGGTTAACATTTAATTTAAATTTTGGTTGCGTAGAGTGTTTAGGTTCGGTTCGGTTCGATGTCTTTTAACATTTAAAGCTATCGATAACGGCTTGGGTGTGAGTGTGAGTGCTAAGAAAAAGAAAAGACTTATTACGAATGAGAAGAAGGAAAACCGATTAAAATATACTGAATTTATGTCTTTTAGCGATCTAAAAAATTATTATTTTTCAATATATTTTGTTAAGTTTTATGTTAAGTTTTATGGATTTTTAATTTAAAATTATTTCACACCTTGCAATAACAACAACAAGATGAGTGACAACTATTATAGCCGAGAAAAGACTAAGGTATGGACACAAAGAAGAAGCAATCGATTCTATGTGTACGTTGTTTATTGCTAGATTGGCTTGGGCTATCTCCGCAGCTACTACATCCTTTTACCCTCTACCATCAGACTCCTTGTATGAGAACTTGGCAATATGCTTGTTAAGGAGAGAGGCAGAAACGCTTTGTATCTCGGTGATGAGAGTTCACAAAGCTCACTAAGTCTCTATGAATGGTTTTTCTTAGGCAAAGGTAAAGCCTATGTAAGAAGCTTATATGTTAAAACGCCTCCTCAGGCCTTCAACCGCAATACTTCAACAGGTCTTTTTCACTTATTTCATTTTTTCTTTTCACTTCCTCAAGCCTTCAACATATTTATATGAAATATTCTTCGCATATTTTCGTCGCCTTATTCTAAATAATAATTTTTTTTTTCGGTAAACACTAAATAATAATATTGGAGGATAACTTTTTCATTTGGCATAATTTTGTATATAAAATATGAATTAATGTTAAAAGGAGATGTTCAGTTTGGAAACACATTTGCGGTGTGCCAATGTATAAATAGTAAAGGTATTTCAAAAAAAAACAACAAAATATTTGGAGATACATGTCTTTGTCAAAAGAGTCCAACAACTTGGGCCAATGTGTGTTTCTAGTTGCCGCCGCTATCTTCAAACAAGTCCGTCCACGTCAATTTCTTAACTTCTTTGTGATAACCGAATAAAATGCGCAACTTGCAATTAAATTATAGCCATATTCACCATTTTGATCAATTCTCTAAACAAACATAAACACGAAGAGTTTGACCAAGAAAAAAATATTGTTCTTCTGTTGGAAACCGTATATAACGTGGTGAAGAAAACTAGATTAAATATAATAGTAAGATGAGTTGATTAGCCAGAAATTGAATTCAGTAGTTATCCGTCTTTCTTAGCCAACAAGCAAGTATATCAGCTACACGTTGGCTACAGCTTTACTCATCGTTACTCATTCTCTTATTACAACTTTTTCCCAACTAATAAATTAAACACAAAATATATCCACTTTTTCTAATTTTGACAAAAGAATGCAAAATACAATTTTTTATTACTACTTGGAAACTGTAATTTAGATTTAAGAGGGCCTTTTGTCCGAAATAATGTTTGAACATTGACGGTGTAAATTTCATATACACTACATAAATATTATATCCATTTTTCTAAAATAAAGTAGCTGTTGATTTTAGATTGAAAATTGAAGAGGCATCAGAGTAGATATTTTTGCTGGCCCACATCAGAAGTTATTTTTCTAATTGTTCCAGAAGAAAGATATTTACTCAAAATATAAAGGAATTGTTATAAATAAAAGATTTGAATAAGAAATAACAATAAATTAAAAACA
>OVAY01002748.1:0-15383 GCA_900406395.1 Kernera saxatilis | reverse complement strand
TATATATATATATATATAATATCACACATACAAATTTTATAACGTAGAATATTTTTAGACAAGAATCTCGAAGCCGAGATCGTCACGAGACGTGTGTTAAAAAGTTACTATTAACGTTAAACGACAAAAAAGAAAAGAAAAAAAAGAACCAACTAATTTTTTTTGTTGGTCTTATTAATCTTTCAACCTTCCTTTCTTTTAGTTTTTAGTGGCAATTACCTTAGAAAAATATTGGATTGCTTTTCCCTTTCGGCTCAAAACCTACATTTCTTTTTTTTAAAAACTACTTGTCTTCTTCTCAGTTCTCACACATAAACCAGATATATATGTTATGCTTTTTTTTTTCGAACAATATCTTTATTTCTATTATTTATATGATAAAATTGTAATTTATGTTCTTTATGCCTTTTTCATACCATGATTGTTATTTTTGTTCCCTCCATTGGAATTATTCTTTTCGTCTTCAACACTCTTCAACTAATGTTGACCGTTCATATTCAAGTGGAGTTCGTACCATACTATAACCACTATAGTTGAAGTTTTTAAAATCGAAAAAATTAATTAATTCAGATAATCTATGATAATTAGTAGAACCACGAACTATTGGACCGATAAATTTGCAACAACTTTAAATACATTTAACAATAAGGTTATTTTAGTGTATCTTGAACAATTAATCTATTTTTTTTGTTGTATAATTTTTTTAACTACAGAAACAAACTTAACATCACAAAGCCTGGACAAAACATACCAGCCCTAGCAGTTCAGCTAAGGAGAGTTAGTCGTGACACGGTAAGAAATATTCAAATCTTCTTATTTTAATTCTTTTAATTTTTACAATATAATAAGAATTTTGTTGGTTTTCAGGTGGTAGTTGATAATGGTATTATTCAAGTAACTTTCTCGAGCCCACAAGGATCGATAACTGGAATCAAATACAATGGCATCGATAACGTTTTAGACGATGAAAATGACGATCGTGGGTAAGATATTTTTAACACAAAAATTTAGTATATGTTTGGAACATGTTATATTGAAAAAAACTGTTTACATGCATGCGTTCTCTTAATTTCTGCACATAACTATTTAATAATGTCTTATTGCATTTCTTGGATAATTTCTTATGGAAATAGGTATTGGGACGTAGCCTGGTATGAACCGGAAATGAAATTGAAAATGGACAAGTGAGTTTTCCAATCTCTCCTCATCTTGTTTGGATAATATACAATAATTTATTGCAGCCGTTTTTAGAACTATTTAATTATGCTTAACTAGAGGTATAGATATATATATACACTAACATTCTAACCAAAAAATCATTGAATCTGATGATATTTATGATAGATTTGATAGCATGTTTTTGTAGTGACAATTGCAATACTAATTTAATAAAATAACATTTTTACATATTTTTTTTTGTATTTGGTAGATTAGAAGGAACTAAATTTGAAATCATAACTCAGAACGAAGAACAAGTTGAAATTTCGTTTACAAGAACGTGGACTATCTCCAAACGTGGCTCCTTGGTCCCCCTAAACGTAGAAAAAAGGTACCTAGCTAGATTATTGTTAAGAGATATTTATGTATTTATGAATAATGAGCTCCAAAGTAAAAATTATAATATAATGTAATTTTCTTAAAGATATATTATTCGAAGTGGTGTCTCCGGGATATACATGTACGGTATATTGGAGAGGTTAGAAGGTTGGCCTGACGTGGACATGGACCAAATTAGGATCGTCTTCAAGCTCAACCCAAAAAAGTAATCCTCACGTTTTACTAATTACATTATATACTTAAATTCCAATTTGCACTAGTTCGTTTAGTGAAATTCTTTTCGTTTTGTAAAAGCAAACTGTATATTTTTTTGAGTAAATTTCAGATTTGATTTCATGGCGATCTCTGATGATCGGCAGAGAGGCATGCCATCGATGGCGGATCGAGACAATGCTAAGCGATTAGCTTACAAAGAAGCTGTTCTTTTGACAAATCCAAGGAACCCTATGTTCAAAGGAGAGGTATATATATAGTACATACCTATTTTTTTAGTTCATATAGTATAATACATTGCATTTATACATCATTCATTTAAATTTGAAACGAATAAAACTATAAAATTCATTCATAAATATTAAAGGGTTGTGTTTTGATTAAAAAATAAAATAAAACTAAACCACTAAAACAGTCCAAATTTGAATGTAAATTCCAGTGATACAACACCTTTAAACCACCAAACAGTCTAAACTAAAGAACCGGTCAGGAATGGATGGTTTATTTGGTTCTTGATACATTTCGATGAGCTTAATCAAAATACTAAGTTTGAAAGATGGGGAATGATTTGGTGTGACGCAGGTAGACGATAAGTATATGTACTCAATGGAAGACAAAGACAACAATGTTCATGGTTGGATCTCGTCGGACCCACCGGTTGGGTTTTGGATGATAACTCCAAGTGATGAGTTTCGTCTTGGTGGGCCCATCAAACAAGATCTCACCTCTCACGCGGGACCCATCACCCTCTCCGTGAGTCACAATTTAATTAAATACATACTAAAACCATGATAATTATTTGGTTTTGATTGCAAACTAAATCATGATAATTAGGTTTTTGATTTCTATTTTTAATGTGCAAACTCTCGTTAATCGATACTCGGTTATACTTTTAAAAACTAAATTTACTTATTATTATCGACTATGCAATCTTACAAAATTAATAACATTGTAGATGTTTACGAGCACGCATTACGCGGGAAAAGAGATGAGAATGGATTATAGAAATGGAGAGCCATGGAAGAAAGTTTTTGGACCTGTCTTCGCTTATCTCAACTCTGTCTCTCCCAAAGATTCCACACTTCGTCTCTGGAGGGATGCTAAACGACAGGTTTTTCTGTCGTATCTTCTTTTTATTTTTGAGAACTTAGATTTACATTTGTATTAAATGGCTATTAATTTGTCGCAGATGGCTGCAGAGGTCAAAAGCTGGCCTTATGATTTTGTAAAATCAGACGACTATCCTCTGTCTCATCAAAGAGGAACAATCCAAGGTCAATTCTATATCAAAGACAGGTAAAACTAAATATCCCTGTTTTTTTTCTATTGTCAAACATAATCTTTAGATATTTACACACTTTTACCATTGTTCTAATCTTATTTTTGTTTGGATCATATAATCTTGTAGTTACGTGTCAAGGTTAAAGATATATGGAAAATCTGCTTATGTTGGTTTGGCACCAATTGGTGAAGCCGGTTCATGGCAAACCGAATCCAAGGTATAGTAATAATAATAGTCATACTTTATACAACTGTATAAATAAACACCTTATAGTATATAACTTTTCTAATATTGTTTTTTTTTTTAAATCTTTGTGACAAAAAGGGATATCAATTTTGGACGAAAGCTGACAGAAAAGGGAGATTCATAATAGAGAATGTGAGGGAAGGCAATTATAGTCTCTACGCATGGGGTTTTGGTTTTATCGGTGACTATAAATATGAGCAAAACATTGCCATCACGCCAGGTATATAATATACACACATATACGTATAATTTTCCATTATAATTTTGATCATAGCTAGAGAAAGCATGCTTGGTTTCACTGTTCATTCTAATTTAAAATGATTTTGTTTGGATATAAATAAGTTATAGGTCATCAAATCAATTTATGAGGTATGGTTTCAGCTTTGATAGATGTATACAACTACATATATTTTGTGTGGATCCATTAAATGGCCATTATTACGATTGTTTGTTTGCGTTTTCTGCTTTCATAATATCACATTCTCTTTTATGATAGCATAAAAACATAAAAGCAAACGCAAACGCGGATAAACAATGGAGATTGTACAGTTTTATGTCTCACTAAAGTCCCATTTCAATCATTTTGGTGTGTATAGGTAGCGAGGTGAATGTAGGGTCTATAGTGTATGAGCCGCCGAGAAACGGTCCAACATTGTGGGAAATCGGTGTACCGGATCGGACCGCTGGAGAATTCTACATTCCGGATCCTTACCCTACACTTATGAATAAGCTTTATGTCAACCCTGTTCAAGACAGGTCAGTACTTATTAGTACTATAATCTTCTTATATATAAATATTTTTAGTAGATTGACGTATAAGTAGGAAACAATCTTTTCGATTTTTTTTGGGTTAATATATATAAGAACATAAATTGAAATTGAATTTTGGCTGATTTCATTCGAGTTTGGTTATAGTTGGGTTTATGTAAAAAATAAGAAAAATAAAAATTATTAGCGGAAGATATTTGAATAAATTGTATTAGTGTTAGTTCATAATTATTGGAAAGTGTTATATATGTGTAAGAAGATAGTGTATGCATGTTGGAAAAATGATGAAAAAAAGCAGGTCTTAAATATGTCTGAAAATTCTAAAAAAAGATCAATTTTCATGAAACAAAATGAGTGTTTAATTAGAGGATTGTTTTATTCATCATTTCTATGTACAATATGGTTGTTTTATAAACAATTTCCAGATAGGAAAAAAAGTATATAACAAGCTCCTAGTTAAAATTTGGTTTGGGGTTTTTTGTTGATTTATTTGGTTTGTTTTTTTTTTCGATTAGACCCAATCAATACACTCATAATCATTAAATAATTTAAATTTAAAATGCAGATTTAGGCAGTATGGATTATGGGATCGTTACGCAGATTTATACCCACAAAACGATCTTGTCTACACAATCGGTGTAAGTGATTACAGAAGAGATTGGTTCTTTGCACATGTCACCAGGTAAATTTACATAACCATTTTTTTCTACATTAATGCTTATGTTAAATTATCTAATTAATTAATTGTTACTTTTTAATAATGTAGAAACGTTGGAAACAATACATACCAACCAACGACTTGGCAAATCATATTTAACCTAAAAAACGTAAACCGGGTCGGACTCTACACACTCCGAATAGCTCTAGCCTCAGCTGCTGATTCCGAACTAAAAATTCGGATCAACGATCCGAAATCCGATCATATTTTCACGACCCGTTTAATCGGAAAAGACAATGCGATTGCGAGACATGGGATTCATGGGTTATATAGATTGTATAGTATCGATATTGCTGGAACTTTACTAAATGTTGGTGATAATACGATCTATTTAACTCAAACGAGAAGTATAGGACCGTTTCAAGGTGTTATGTATGATTATATTCGTCTTGAAAGTCCTTTTAGAACTTGAAAAAGAAAAAGGATAGAGTGAAAATAAATTTACTGTAGTGGTAATTTAAAATTTGTTTGTTTTTTTATTTTCTAGCTAGAGTTGGTTTTTATTCATTTGAATGTAATGTAATATCAAGGGTGTGAATATAATAAAACCAAATGTTTTAATTAATGTATATATGAATTATGCATTTGAGTTATTTTTTTCTTTTTCCTTAAACTCAAACTTGTGCATTTTAGTTTAGTAGAAGAATGAAATCAATAGTTCTATTTATGCATGTGTAAGATGTGATTTTAGTTTAGTAGAAGAATAAATCCAAAAATATCTAAGATATAATCCAAAAATAAAAATCTAAGATGTAATTAGGACCTATAGTTATTCTCATTATTACTATTTAGCCGGTCCTAGATATCACATGTGTCTTTCTTCACCTTACAAGCTACTCATTATAGACTCTATAGTCTTATATGTATGTGCATTTGCTCTTCGCTTAGGGTCTAGAGAACTCCACTTTTGTATATATGTTCAAATTCTACCTTAGCATAGAATAAAATACATAATTTTGAAGATACATACATGTGTATACTTATTATGATTCATAAAAGTCACAAGAATCCATCTCTCTCCTCTGTTCCCATTGCCTTTTTAGCCATGCCAATAGAAGCAACAAGTTAGAAGTAATAATGAAAACAATGGCGATGATGATGTAACTAGCAAGCTTAGAATGTTATTGTTACATCTATCAATGTAATCATGAAACTATATTACAGAATCACAAGAGATTAGAGATTTTAAAAGCTGTTTATATATTATCTTGACCAAATCTTCTTCTTGGAGTCTCTCTCTTTTCCAACCGGAGCTTGTTGTTCTCTGTTAATAACTCTCTTTTGAGCCAGGGGGGCTTGGTTTGATGGACCAGAAGCTGGTCTTGTTGGTCTGATTAATCTGGCGACAACTTTTGGTGGGTCTGATTTCCTGATCCGTTTCTCCTTCATATGAGGATCATCACCATTGTTCTCTGTTTCGCCGCTTCTCGAGACTCTCTTCTTTCTAGTCATCTCATTGAGATTTAATGAATCGTTTCTTCGAGTACTTGTCTTGAGGCGGTTCGATGTTCTCAGGATGTTATTGGATTCCGTATTCTCATTGCCAAAGTTGTCCTCTTTGAAGCAAGTTTTCACTTCGTTAGGAGTAGCATTCGCAACGTCAGGGAATTCTCTAGTTGCTGCCATTTGTTGTATATGCAGCTCTTGCTCCTTTAGCCTCACTTCAAGTTCTTTAATCTGCAAAGAAACCAAAATCTTTTCACCGCATCTGGAGATAAGCTCCAAAAAGAATCCTTTAGACAATCCATGAAACTAACCTTCTGTCGTAGTAACACTGCTTCTTGGCTTTGCTCCTCTCTTTGTTTCGTCTCGAAATCTTTAATCTGAGAAACCATATCGAACAGAAAAAGCGAGATGGTAAGATTTTTACAAATAAAAAGAAGGTAAGGCTTGAGATTGGAATCAGTCCTCCGTAACCTTTTGTTGCCACACAAGAGAGTTGCCTTCAGACTCTTTCAACTTATTCTCAAAATCTCTAACCTTCTGTTGCCACACAAGGGAGTTTCCTTCGGATTCTTTCAACTTATTCTCAAGATCCTTAACCTGCAGAAATCATTTTAGGAATTGTTTTTACTCTCAACAAAACATTACGAGATTTGTGAAACAATCAAAATTGATCCCAGGAAACCTTCTGGTGGTAAGCTGCAGAGTCTGATTGTTGTCTCTCCCGGAGCTTGCACTCTAGCTCCTTGACCTTTAATGGGAAAAATGGTTTCCGTTAGTCTTCAAATAGTAATAGAAGAAACCATGCATGTCATTAAGCAGAAAGAAAAACCTTCTGCTGGAGATTGCTACAAGTCTCATCTCTGCTCTTTAGCCTTTCTAAAAGCTGTGCGTTTTGTTTTTCTGATTGGTTATGCATTGACTCAAGCTGGCTTTCAAGTTCTTTGTTCTTTTCTTGGAGACTTCTGTATGAGTGGTCTCTTCCTTTATTCTTACCCTCTAGGCTCAGTATGTTCTCTTCCAGTTTCTTTATCGATTCATCTTTAGATCGGCTTTCTTGCCTTGCTTTCTCCACCTTTAAAAGTAATGCATGAAGCAATAAGGAAAGCTGTGACACAATCCAAAAAATATAAATCCAGGATGAACAAAAAAAAACTTGCAGAAGCCATACCATTGCTTTCATCTTCTGAATCTCACCGGTATCAACTTGCTTCTTCGCAGGACCCAACTCAACCCCTCTAACACGAGTTGCAAAGTTCAGTGAGCTTAGAGTCTCACTCACATCATGCTCAGAGGGACTGATTTGCACAAACATCAGAGTTTTTGAGTCACCTCCTGCATCATTTGCACATACACATCAGTTTACCAAAAGCACAGTGTAACCATGGATTGATCCTTAGGCTATGAAGATACTTACCCAGTGAATCTTGAAGCAAGTGTGTTAATTTTGAGTTCCTGATAGTTAATATTAGGAAAAGTGTTAAAGTAGTTGTTGAGATATAAAAGCTCTCCACAGAGATGAAAAGAGATTTTAGGCAAAGGATTATTAGACTAACCTGTATGGAATGTGACTACTCTTTGTAGCCAATGCATAAATCACATCCCCAAGAGCTGAAAGTGACCTATTGATGTTCTGTGCTTCCTTAAGACGCTCACCTTGCACGTCAGTCTTTGCCAACCTCTCACTTCCGGCTAAATCTACAAGCCAAAGCTTGCTTTTTGTGCATTCACCATTCATCAGGTTCTTTGCTTTTACCATTATAGAGAGCATGCTGCAAAGAGAACATAATATATCAAACAACCCTCATAACATCAAATGTGGGAAATTAAAACATTCAAACAACATAGAAAGACAGGCATATATCCTGAGATACCAGTGAGAGCGGCTGCTATGCTCGTTCACATTATTGGATCCAACAGCTCTAGCATTGCTCCCAGCCTGAAGAACATTCCACACTTCGTTTATATTTTCCACTTTTGCTTCTACTAATCCAGGAACATGATGGGACCCTTCAGAGGATTGTTTTATCTCCAACCTTAGCAGAAAAATCCATAAAAATGAAAATCTAGCTCTGTAGAAAGTTTCTGTTTCAATCTCTATGTGTTTAGGACTTAATTAGGTACAGAACTCTTACTTCTTTGATGCTGGTGATGTTGCCAACAAGTCTCGTATCTGTTCATTGTAGACCTCAAGGACACTAACCGATATATTATATGAAACTGTCTCTCTCCTTTCTCTAGCAACTTCAAATAATTGCTCGACGGTTCTATAGTTCACGCCCCTGTTCTGCGGAGTACCTTCCATTGTAAACGTTTTTCCTGTTCCTGTTTGCCCGTATGCAAAAATACACACATTATAGCCATCTAGCACTGAAACAACCATAGGAGAAGCATCGGCAAAGACATCAACTGCAAGATCAAGAAAGAAACTTTGTTACTGATCAGTGTCATTTATACTTAATGATCTAACTTGACTATGACATATCACCTTGACCATCTTTTGGTGTATAAACTCTGTCAAACTTGAAATTTTTCTTGGAATTATTTCCTGTAATAACACCAAGCTCTCCATCTTTTGCTCCATCAAAGTCAACAATTGTGGAACACCTAGTTGACGTCTCCTCCTTATTCAAAGGGCGGCAACGACAAAAGACTCTAATATTGCCTGTTTTAAGGGATGCTGTCAGTAAATTCTTAAAGTGTGATGTAAAGAAGCTAAAGCAATCATCAGTAAAAAATAGGATTTCTTTGCCTTTCGTCTCTTGTATATAGTTATATAGCTCTTTTCGCTTCGCTTGCTCTTCGCTGTACTTCTGCTTCAGATCCTCACACTGTGAAACTGTTTTCACGAGGATAATATTAGTATTAGTTCATGAAAGTGCTTCTTTAAATCCCATCTTCAGAACTAAAAGAGTGGAAGTAAAACTCACCAAGTGCCTGAACTCCATCAACCATTTTGTACAATTCCGGAATCGATTCCACGCATTCGTGTGCTTCCTGGGATAGCTGAGATTGTTCCCTTTTCATTGTCTGCGCAGCAACAGTTTAATAATTCCCAAAAATATTTGAAAAACATATATGTGGCAAAGAGGCTATGATACAACAGTACTTGAGGAAACATCCAGCTACCTCTATTTTCTCCTGTAGAGTAGCAACTGCAGTGGCCCAATATCTCTTGTCGTTCTCATACTTGCTAGTGATACTCTTCAAACAATCAGCTTGCGTTACCACAGTTTGGTCTGTTTCAAGTAAACACCGAATCAAAAGCAAGAAAACCTCTGTCAAAAAATGATAAAAAAAATTTGAATTGATGTGTTTATGTCAAGTTATGCATTACCTAGAGAGCGTGCCTCGAACATCTTATTGTCGAGTTCCATCATCACTTTCTCTAGTTGCTCATTGGCAGAGGTCAGTGACATCCATGCTTCGTGGCACTCATTTGACTTATGTTGGTATCTCTCAGAAAGCTCTTTTATCTTCTTCTCATACTTGTCATGAGCTTTGGCTCTCATAATCCTCTTCTGCTCACAAATATCAGTATAAAAAGAAGAAACTCAGGTAATCCATTACTCTTATATTTTTAGGAAATAAGAGCCAGCAGGCTAGTTAAACAGTACCCGATTGGGAGAAATCTCTATTTCGGTAGCACAATTCTCACACTTAATATAATCTTGTGATGTCCTTAGAACTGTACAGTAATGCAATGAATGAGTTAGAAACTGCAAACTTTTAGATTCCTTTAATAGGTTAAACTCTTAACTAAAGCCAAGCACAAGAGAAGAGCATTACCTGAAATCTGTGGTGCTTTCTTCAGACAAATCCCACAAACCACTGGACTTCCATTTATTCCTTCGAATCTTACCCTAATCAACCCATCATCCATTACCATGACCCTTAAGTCAACCAACAGGAGTGGCCTGTTTGCGCCAACCACCGAGAAGATATCGAATTCAGATAAGACCTGAACATAACAAAAAACACTTCTTTCAGCATTAAGCAAACTCTTATTCATAACTACATGAAAACATCATCTTCAGTTGGTCTACTTGCCTTCTCATCTTGAACATAGACATTGAACACTCTTATCCCTTTAGGTCCATTGGTATTAATAATCTCCGCAAAATGGAAATCGATGAAGTATTCTCCCGGAAGAAGATTGTTTAACCGGTAGCAAAAGTTCCCTACACGAGCTGACTGGTAAATGAATGGGTAGTCTCCTGCTTCAACAATAGACTCATCTGTTCTCAGCACGTCCCCTCCTTCGAAATAGGTGTCTCTGAGGATATTCAATTCCGAATGTAATACCTTCGAATCATCTCCCCCAGCATTTATGAACATAATGGTCTCATCTGCTAACACAAATAACAAAAGAATGCTAGATATAAGCTAAATTGAAGTTTGTGTGTTAACAAAATCAGAAGAGAAACCTATTTCTATTCGTCACAAACAGATCAAATGCATCTTCTCTCTCTAGGTGTGGCATGTGGGTGAGTGTGAATCTTCAAATTATATTGTAAAATTGAACAAAAGCTGAATATTTCTACCATAAATTGAGTGATTTACGAAGAAACGAACAACCAAAACCCAGATCCTTGGGATTTAACAAGTAATCAGGTAAGAGAATCAGGATTCAAAACCGATATTAGTGATTAACAAACGAAAAATGCTCGACCCTTTGCAATCTACGCGACATAAAAAATCTCAAATCTAAACCCTAGGGATTTAACAAGCATCTGGGTAAAAGAATCAGGATCCAAAAACCGAATCAACACTGCTCGAAATGCCCTAAGCGAAAAGGAAATGCAGCTAAAATCTGATTCGAGTTTGTAAAACGTGAAATCGAAAGTGAGAGAATCCCAACCTGTGCGATTAGCTCTTGTGAAACCAGTGAGCACCAGTCTTGAATTAGGATCACACACCATGGAATCCGCCAAAGAATCATCACACTCATCCACGGAAGTATCTCTGATCTCTAATTTCTCAGTTGCATCACTACTAACAAACTCTGAATTAGGAATCTCCGGTGAATCAGATGAGGTCACGTTAGGATCCACCGGAACTGTAGCGTTGATCTGAACATCTTCCATTTAGAAATCGAAGCGGTTTCTTGTAAGCCCAGAAAAAAAGAAGCAGCAAATGATTCCTCTCTGTTTCGTTGTCTCTCTTCGAAGATCAAGAAAATTGAAAAAGCTTAATGCAAAGAGAAAGGCAAGAGAGATAAAAGAAAGGCGTGACCGGAGGGATTATTTTCTTTTCCTTTTCTGCGTTTGGCGTTTCAAAATTTGAATCTCAGACGACCGTTAAGATTATTAGTGTACCTTGACGATAAGTTTATATGGGCCTACGCTTTTTATAATGGGCTTTCTTGTCTATAGTCCGTAACCAAGCCGAAAATCTCAGACCGGGTGATGATAACATAAACCGGTTTTCGTAGGATTTGGACCGGAGTTATGAGAAGAGGGAGCTTGCAGAAAGTGACGTTATGGCATCAACATAAACTGCTATTTCTGTTTGCACAGTGCAATGTTAGATTCTTCTAGATACAGCTTGAAAGCAGATCAAAACAAAACAAGAACTGCACTAGATTCTGTTCAAAACCAGAACAAAAAAGTTTGGAGTTTTGAGATAAAACAAGTGATCTTTATTACAAAAGTAGCTGGAAAACGCAACAATAGCAGGAGTTTCATCCTGCTATTATCATTGTTCATCAAGGATGGACAAGATCAAAGACATCGCTGTGCGGGTTTGCTCGGGAATGCCAGAAATTAAGACCGTCGCTTCAACTCCTGTAGGATCCTTGACATCCACTTTGGCTCCTGAAATCTGTTTGTTTGCAAGAACACATAAGAGTAATTACAACCTATCAACTTCATTTGTTTCTGTTGTCTAGCATCTAAAATGATTCAAGTAACAGAAGAAATACCTGTTGTAGATTATCTAGACCGGCGCCATCTCTACCATAGAGTACAGCAAGAGCATCTTTCTCGATAGCTAGCTCTAAGGTAACGTTTCTCAAAGATACACCGTTGCTTCTGCTTCAAAAACAAAAAACACAAGAAATACTCTGTTTATTCCACTAGGTTGTTAACAAAATGGATTATATTGTTGTTGGCAAGAACAGACCGTGGTGGTAAAGAAGAGACATCTCCATTGCTAGAAAGTTGAAGCTGTTTCATCTCCTGTGTCAAGTCATTCTCCAGCAAACTTGGTGGAAGTGTAAAGTTGTTGACTTCGTTCACGTCTTTAAGGACCTCGGTGTGCATTAAATAATCGATCGACTTCATTACTTCTGTACCGCTTCTGACCATCTTCATGTCTTGTTCACCATCTGATACCGAGAGAGAATCACCTCTGGTTGCGTTCTGTGTTTTTGTTGAACCACCATGGTTCTTAAATAAAAGCATTTAACTCTCCAAAAGTGGAAGAAGAGATAATAAAGAAAAATCTAGCTTAGGAGAAAGAAACACACTTACTTGTTGTGATGTTTGCAGATTATATATATGGCTTGATCCTGCACTTTCATATGGATTACTAACTCTAGCTCTCATTTCTTCTAAGACCTTCTTTGGCAATATGTTATCCCGTAATTGAGAAGAAACGTGAGACAGTGCCTTCTGTACATGCCTATACTCTCCCATAATCTAAAAGTAATTAGATAGACAAAAGGAGCAAATCTTGGTTAATTGCATTGTATCCCACAACTTTCTCATCTCTAGAGGTAAAAAAGCTTATACCGATAACTAGAAAACACGCGCTTACCTCTATCAGCATTTCATTTTCTGAAATACAGTCCAGAATCTGGTCACCTACTGGAATGTGTACATCAGCACCAGTTGCTATGATTGCTTCTCTATTTCCAATTAAGTCATTAGCAAACTGCGATGGTACCAATAGCTTAGCTTTCACTAAAGTAGGACCATGCAATCCCGAGAGCAGACCTTTCCCAACATCAATCTCAACAGATCTTGCATATACAAGATCAAGGGCTTTTTGTGCATGAGAGTATCGTGACTCTAGGTTCTAAAAAGGAAGAAAAAACAAAGTGAATGTGATTATATCAACAGAGAAAGTCGGATTAAAAAACTGTAACTATCGAACAAGAGAATAAAACCTACCTCACGTGCAGAAATGGTAACAACTCTTTCACCGGATACTTTTAATGGAGCTCCAATCGAAATAGAAGCACCTGTTTCATTCTGCAGAGCTCTGATAATAGTTCCTTGTTTCCCGATTATGCCTCCAGCTGCAACACTTGTGCAGATTAGTTTGAAGACAACCTTTCGCTCTGTATCTTTTGAATCCTGAAAAGTGTTTCCTTCTTCATTTGGTGATGGTAAATGTCTATTGGATGCAGCGGTTTCTGAAGCATTAGGCAACAAAGAACGCAGGTTCAGGTTCGGGAAAAACTCAGAATGTGGATCCTCTGAGTTCCCATCGCTAGATGACTCATACGCTTTGCTGCAAAGTGGTGGTGGATAGCCATTGAGAGGTGGACAATTTTGAAGAAAGCCCGATACCATTACTAGTGCCTTCTTCACAGCCAAGACATCGCCGGTAATCTATGTACAGAAAAGAAGAGGCATTCACAAATCAAAACCAAAAAGCAAAACAAATTTAGCAACTTTTCAAAAACCTGATTATAAAAACGCTAAAAAGCTACTTTTAGTAGATTATTAAATTCATCACTACGATATTACTGCTTCTTCTTCTACATCTACTTCTACTTGTTCAACATTAAACACATTCTCACATCTTACATACTAATTTCCCTTTCATGGAGGAAAAATTCATGCATTGCTTTCATTATCATAAATCAAAGAGCTAAAAACCCAGAAAAAATAGTTCAAAATGTCTAAATATGGAAGGAAACAATTGACCAAAAATGGAGAAAACCCAAAGACTTATAAAGTTTTGGTTTTTGACATCAAAATCGATTGACAGGACACAAAACTTACCTGAATCAGTTCATCACTGTTCGTGCCGCAAATCGGAGGAGGCAAAACCCTAATCATCGCACCGGAATTTCTCCGCATCCACTCCACATTCTTCCCTCCCAACCCCAAAACGGCGCCAATCTGATTCCGATCAGCGAGAATCCCACAATAAGCTTCTTCATCATCACCGTCGACGACTCCGCCGCTATCCTTCGCCGCCAGAACCGCCCACGATCTCTCCAAAACCCTAATCAACGCCGACTGAGCAGCGGAAACCTCACAGGTCACCCAATCCTCGTGTTCCCCGCCGGAGAAATCCCCGACTCTATCAGTCAATAGAACGCTTTTGTTGACGGCGGTTGAGCCGACGATGAAAACCACCCAGTGATCGGAGCCGTTCACCGGAGACTCGCAGTGGATTTTGGTGCCGGTCTCGCGGCGGAGCTTGGAAACAACACAGCCGTTCGATCCGATTATGCCACCGATGACTGACGCGTGGCAGACTACTCGTAAAGCCACCTCGTCCGGTAAAACGTGAATCACCGGACGCCGCTGCGATCTTCGATTCTGATTCGACACGGTGGTGGTTGCTCCACGGCGGTTATTCATGGCGGCGGAATTTAGCAGGACGGCTCTTCGCTCTCTCTCTCTCTCTCTAAAGACTGTTGTTTTCTTCACGGTGAAGAAGCGGGAACGACAAACGCTAAAAGACCAAGAAGACTTAAAAAAGTGTATAACCACGATTTTGAAGAGAAACGCGTAAATCTCTCAAATCACCATAATTTTCGCATAGATTTTTTATCAGTGCGTTTTTAAGAAATGAAGGGGAGTTATTGGGAGATGGATTTGTGTAGAGTTTGTGGATTTTAAAAGTTGTGATATTTTAAAAATTTGAGTAAATTTTAAAATATTCTATAGATTCTTATCAAATATTTTTATGGATTGTTATGGATTATCATTGATTGTGATGAATTTGTATTAATTATTTTTTCCTTCTAAACTTTTGTTTATAAAGTAATATATTATGTCTTTTGAATATTTTAGTTTTTTTTTTTTATAATTATTAGGTTTCTATGAGTTTGTTTGAGATTTGAAATGATAATTTTTAATGAAATTTACAGTTTTTTCTTTTTTTAATATTATATTTTTTTATCTATATTTTTTTGTTTCGCAAAATTTGGGTTGTGACATGATTTATATAATAATCCAAAGAAAGTTGTAT
>OVAY01002747.1:0-15385 GCA_900406395.1 Kernera saxatilis | reverse complement strand
GCTGATGTGGCAGCACCAGAAGAGAGAAAAGGTAACTTTATATATATAGATAATCGAGCAGAATAGAGTTATATGCTATTGCTAAATGCTAACAATTAGCTAAACAGAGACAACATCGTTTGCATCTCCATTCTTCAAGATACAAGTGACAGAGTTATCATAAAATCCATCACTATGTGCAGCCTCGGCCCAACAATAATTAAATCCATAAGACAAACAAAAAAAATTTAGACCCCTGTTATATATACAAAAAAAGTTTTGGACCCTTTTTAAAATTTATTTAAAACAAAACTCAAATTTTCAATTAAAATGTTCAGAAATTGGATTGTATTCTTTAAAAAAAAAAAAAAATTGGGCCCTATACATAAACAATTCTTTTAAAATTGTTTTGGACCCCTGGGCCGTTGCACCTCTGTCCTACCCATTTGGGTCGGGCCTGACTGTGTGACCGAGCTAATACAACCATAGTGTGATCCACCAAAGGATTTTGCCCGTACACCACCTCTGGACTCGGACAGGACACCAGACTTAGATAGTTGAGAACCCAATCCAAACGAGAGATGCAACGAGTTGGATAACATGAAAAATAATGAAAATTGATCATTATTAAAGAGAGTTTCATCAACCTCTTTCCTATAACCAGTGGCGGCCCTGATAATGGAAAGGCCACAAGCAAAAAAAAAAATTTAGGCCAATTAGTTGATGAAAACAAAAATTATTTGTCAAATCATGTACTCATTACACTTCTTTCTCTTATCCACTAGATTCTACCACTAGTCTACAATAACTTTTTCAAATTTTAGGGTCGAAAAAAATATATAATATAGAAAAGGCCACAAGCCCAAACTGAGTCGGGCTTGCCTATAACGCATGCACGAATAACAATACAAATTAGTCTTAATTAGTTGCTTTTTTGCACAAATGTCATCCAGTGTAAGGTTTATAATTAAATCACAATACTATGGGCACTGAGAAACAAAAGAATGTCGTTGTACAAATTGGTTTACTTTGAGTCAGTTATCCAATCCACGAAGGAGTGATTTTCAAATTTTACGCGTTCTTTTATTTTTCGCTTTTTAAATTTGCAACCACATTGTTTAGTTTGAACTGCTAGAAATATATCTTTAAATTGTTTTTTCTAATTTTCTTTGAAATTGGTTTGCTTCGAGTTAGATTTTTAAATTTTACGTGTTCTTTTATTTCTTGCTTTTTAAATTTACAAGCAGACTGTTTAGTCAGAACCGCTAGAAATAGATCTTTATAAACTATTTTCATCCTAATGGGGTAACCAATCAAAAAATTGATTTGTTATTTAAATGTATGTTTGAAAAACAAAAACAATCTTGACAAATTGCCATAAGCAAATGGCAGAGAAAATATAAGTATTCTTTCCAAAGCGCAATATAGCAACTTAAAAACCTGTAATTGAAACTTAGGTTACACACATCATATATCTTTATGTACTAATGCATATGTGGAAGAGAATTTTAAAACTTTGAGTTTTGTAGCAATGAAACTAGAAAACATGCCCTCAAATTTTAACACAGGGCTTGATAGCTTTTGGCTCAGTTGATTTAGTGATGTATCTAAAATACAGAGTTTGAAAATTTAGCCAAATGCTAGACTTGTTGATTTTTTGGTAGTCCTCCGTTGCAGACTTCAACATCTCAAAAAACTTGTAGATCAGTGAAGATCAGAATTCTCCTCGACGATCGACACACTTAGGTAATCTTAGTTTTCAGTTTTCACCTTCTTGTTCCTCGTTTTCTTAACCGGTGTGTCAAGTGTTATTAACTTATGAATCTTAAGCTACTTCTTTGGCGTTGAACTATCATCTTTCGTCTGGACTCTATCTTATAAATTAAAATGGTGTTAGAGAATACAATTGAATTGATTGTGTCATTAACTTTAAGACAATACAATTAAACTATAGACTTTAAGATAAACCATGTTAAAATCATCAAATATCGTAAAATCATCAATATATGTTAATGATTCAAAGTATTATTTCAAACGCTATTAATCTGAAATGAACATGTCTAATGAAAATTAATAACCAATAAAGAGTTATGAGCACGCGCTCAATATTAACCATTGGATTAACTGATTTAAATCCTCACCGTCCAATCGTAATACTAATAAATTCTCAAACACGCGAACAAAAAAAATATATCAAAACGGAGAAAAAAAAGGGAATCAGAATCAGTCGTCTTCAACCTCTGTAAATTGAGACAAAGCAATAACCAAAATTTTCCGAGTTTCAGCAATTTCTAAGAGTTTTTCATCGTCTCATCAATGGCGTACTCAAACGCGTACGCACCGTCGGCACCGGAGCTACCAGAATCGTTCGGGCAGCAGCTCAACGGAGTCGATAGATACAGTTACGCGTATCCATATAACTCTTCGGGTCAACCAACGAACCAATTCGGATCCTCCGGAATGTTTTCACCGGGAACCCATCCGGATATCGTGAGGAGCTTCGAGTCGGCGGACAGAGACCGGAGCGGATTCCTCGATGAGTCGGAGCTCCGGCAAGCGTTGTCGTTTTCTGGCTACGATGGGATTAGTCACAAAACGATTAGATTTCTTACGTTCATCTACAAGAGTCCTGGAGATTCTCTGCTACGGCTTGGTAAATTTCATTTAGTAGAAATTTATTGAAGCTTCGATCAAATAAGTGAATTCAATCACTCTTGAATGGCACAAAATGTTACATGATTCAAAAGATTGGGTTAATTTCAAATTAGACCCTTTTCAACATTGATATTGAGCTGCTTAGAATCTTTTCCTTTCTTTCTATTTGATGAGTAATCAGAGCTCCTTGTTCACTGATTACAACTTGGGAATAGTTATTTCTGTTTACTGATTTTGAGAAATTAGCCATGTTTCTACCCTTTTTGCAGGTCCTAAGGAGTATGTTGAGTTGTGGAATTGCCTTGCGCAATGGCGTGTAAGTGAACACTCAAGTCAATTTTCCTCCATGTAGCTCGTGTCTAAGACTCTTCCATGGATCAATCTAGTTGAAAAAGTGTGTTCTTCTATGCCTCAAAGTGGAGTATTACTGTTTGTGGTTTTGTAGGCAATATTTGACAGGTATGATAGAGATAGGAGCGGAAAGATGAATTCTTTAGAGCTCAGAGACGCTTTCTATCATCTCGGCTACATGCTTCCAACCTCTGTTCTCCAGCTTATTGTCATATCTCAGTATGATGACGGGACTGGCAAAACTGTTGACCTCTGTTTCGACAGATTCATCGAGTAAGTTTCTTTCTGTATTATGTCTTCATAAAATTCTGAGGTTCTTGATTCGAATTCTAACTAATCATCGATTCTTCTGGATTTGCAGATGTGGGATGATTGTGAAGGTAGGGAACTATGATCTTTTTTCAACCTCCATGAGAATTTTGAAATGCATTTGCATGAATCTAACAACATGGATCATTCGGATTTTATCAGGGTTTGACTGAGAATTTCAAAGAGAAGGACCCTGGTTACACAGGCTACGCGACGCTCTCTTACGATGTCTTCATGTCGATGGTCATTCCGTTCATTACCTCCTATGATTAATGGTCATTTTGCTTTGTCTTCTTTCTTTTTCTATCTCAGTTTCAAGTTGTACATAGATAATGGATGTCTGAATACTGAATAGGAGAGTTAGATCAAACTTGTGAATAGGTAAGTTTAATGTTGGTGGTGGAAGAGAGCAGAGAGAAATAAATGAAAGTTGTTTTGGTTAACTTTGCACCATAGAGAAGAAGAAAAATACAAAACGCTATGAGCCAATGTTGAGCTGTTTGCTAACAAAGACACCTAATATCACCAAACCAAGGACCGAGAAAGCTCCTTGCCTTGAACGCCAAAACTCAGTCCATGTCAAGGGTCTTCTGATTTCAGTCAAAACCTTGTTGAACTGTTCTTTGAGGTCGTCGAGACCGCCATTATTATCGATCACAACATCAGCTTTGCTTCTTTTTAAATCCAAAGACATCTGAGCCATCACTCTGTTTCTTGCATCTTCCTCACTCAATCCATCTCTCTCCATCAGTCTCTTGAGCTGTGTTTCTTGACTGACCCACACAACAACAATGGGTTTTGTCCATTTATCCATCTTTGCTTCGAACAACAATGGGACATCGACAACTATCACTTGAGCTCCCTTTGCCCATTGTTTCAGGATTTCCCAAAAGATACCACTTGATATGTACGGAGCCATCAGCCTATAGAGTGAAAGATACAAACTTTCAATCTCAGCATCTCATCAAGTTAACATAATAACAATTCTCAGTTTCTTACTTGTTTAAAAGTTGGCGCTTGGAATCGGAAGAGAACACAATCTGACCAAGTTTTGGCCGATCCACTTCTCCACTAGGAAGCAAAATCTCCTCCCCAAAAGCTGCAACTACTCTTTTCCATCCACCACTTCCTTTCTTCAACACATTCTACAGAAAAAACACACCTTTTGTTATCTCCTCTTTAGCTAAATTGCATCTACGACCTCTCTCTCTTCTTTACGCAACTTGAAACTAAACAAAGATATGGCCAATGAACATACTATGAAGAGATAAAGATAAAAGAACAAAATGAGAAACACAAAGGCAGAGAGAGACATTACTCGAGCAACAACATCAGCATCAACGACGGGAATGCCATTGACCTTGAAGAGGTTAGAGACTGTACTCTTCCCAGACGCTATGCCTCCCGTTAGCCCGACTATTCTCATTCTCGCCTTTGCCTCTTTTATTCCTCAGGAACACTTTATTTTCTCCTCACTAGTGTATGCCTGAGAAAACAACCAAACACCAAAAAAAAATGATATCCAAATGCTACATAATCAATTCAAAAACCAATAATCAACAAACAGAGCAAAAAATCATTCAACTTTTTGTTTTTTGCAGTTCAATATCTGCCACAGCAATACACATACCAAAACTACAAGCTATTCTGCGACTAAGTAACAATCGATTTCTAAGTTTCCCATTCAAGAAGTTAAAAAGGAAGAAAAAAAGGACAAAGCCTAACTCCAGAACAACTAAAGAACCTAACTAAAGGAAGTTCACTTCAAAATGCTTAATTTATATACACAAGTTAACAACAGATCAAGGAAGCAGCTTAAAATTGTTACCTGAACCAATATTAATCTGTACAACCACAATTATCAACACAACAAACAGCACAATTAAATGTTTCTTCTTTCAATTTGGGGGAATACAGAAATCTGATAAGCCCGAAATCGGGTTTTATCGATAGATTTTGAGAAATGGAAGAAGGAGACGGAGAAGCTTAAATGAAGAAGGAGAAGAGCAAGATCTAATGAAGAAGATCGAGAGCGAGGCGAGGAAGGAGGAGATGATCAGATGAAAGCGACGATGGTTTAAGGCAAATCGATCGGTTTGTATTCAGTTTCGATTTAAATACGAACCGAAGTTTTGATCCTAAACCGAACTACCTAAACCTCGGTTCGTGTCAATTCGAAAATCTCGGTTCGGTTAGTTTTCCCCAAAAAAAATATTGAAGAGAAATATCATAAATATCAAAACTAACATTAAGAAAATATCATAAATGAGAAATAGACAAAACATCCACTTGAAAATTCAAGAATGGTAAATCGCAAATGAGAATTAGACAAAAGCATCCATTCAATCTATATGAAACAGCATATGAACTTTTAAAACCATGTATGTATTAAGTCAAAACTTATAAATTTAATTTTATGTAGTTAGAAATTGAAAAACTACATCGAAACAAATACAAATTCGAATATATAGTGATAATTGATTAACAATTTTGTACGACCGATTAGAGTCGTCTAATACCATCTAATTTTGTTTAATAACAAAAACATATAATTCCAACGCCAACAAAAAAAAAAGTATTATAGACCATTTTTAAGAACTCTGATATTTGAGTACTAAGAGAAATGTAGCGTTAGTTCTGTTTAACTTCAATAAAGTTATTATTCCAAACATACTACTGCCATTAACTTTTTTACTGTTATTACTTATTACCATTTTATTATGGTTCCATTCAATGCCATTATAAGTTTCCCTAATTTTTTTTTTTTTGATAAGAATGTGCGATTCATTAATAATGAAAAGTCGAGGTTTTACAAAAGAGCTTAACCTAGGTATGTAAAGTTTCCCTAATTTATTAAGTACCGTTTTTAGATTTCAATATAATTATAAGTAAAATGTTTGAAACATATAAAAGAACAAAAAAAAAAAATACCAAACACCTTTTGTTTCAATATGGCCACAATGTTTATAAAACACATAACTTTTCTTTTGTCATTGTTATTATTCTTGTTCTTTGCATTTCCATCCACAAATGCAATGCTAATCAATGACATGTACAATTTTTGCAAAGAGACAGCTGACGTGGACTTCTGCTTGAAATACATTGGAACAGACAAACGTATATTAACGGCACAAGACCTCCACGACGTGCTTTTAATTGCGGTAACGTTTGATAATTAGTTTTTAATTACTTTATAATTATTGTATATTAGTTATTTATGTAATGAAAAAATATTCGTAATATCCGTAAAGTTTAGATTTGATGAAAATAATTCTGAAGAACTGTAAATGTATGTACGGAAGAAAGAAAACACTAATAATGAAATATCATTTAAGAAGTGAACAAAACATATGAAATTTGAACAAAACATAAATATGAAATTTGAGATGAATAGAGTCAGTAGACATATATTAATTAATCGTAAATATATACATATATAATTTTCTTAAAACGTATTCATCAAATTAAGTATACAACTACTTAAAATTTTAGAGATCAAGATAATGAATCTACACAATATATTTTATATGAAAATTACAAACTTATTTGAAAATTATTTATATATATATTTAAATTTTTTAATCTTTTTTATAATTTTGCGGAGATACGGGTTTTGAATTTAGATAATAACATAGTAAAAATATTAGCTGAAATCACTAGACTATATGTTTTACTTGCGGAGTATGTCATATACTATATTGAATTTCTATGCTTTAAAAGTTTTGAGTAGTTTTGGAATGTGCCACATATATTACAAAGAAAAATCAATATTTTTTTCCGTGTAAAAAAAAAAGTAAGAGATACTAGCTAGATTAGTGGAAAATGTAACCTCACCAATTTCTGGAACTATTTAAGGGCATCTAAAGTACTAATAGAAAGAACAAAGAAAATTATTGAAAAACTATCATTGGCTTTATTCTTTCACTTTACAAAAATATATATTTTCGATTTCTGATAGAAACTTCTTATTAGTTTTCCCAAAGCAAAATCCAAGTGACCAACGCAGTCAAACAAATCAACAGAGTTCGCCAAAAGTTTAGTGGTCCGATTGGGAAAGAACGAATCTATATCTGTGAGAGGAACTACGGTTACGCATCCACTCTGTTCCAAGAAGCTTTGAAACTAGGACAAGAACATAAAGTGTATTCATACACAGCTCACTTATCAGCAAAGGTTGCCTCAGGCTATGTTCAATATTGCGAAGACGAATGGAGAAAACATGGTCCGATACAACAATCTCCTGTCACTTTCTATAACACTAATGTTGTCAAACTATTTTCTATTATTCGTACTATTATCAACAAATTGTACCGGGGTTAATCGGAATTTTGATTTACTTACTTAAGCGAAATGAGAAGATGTGAGCTTGAGGTTTCCCGATGTTTACTCAATGTCCCAACACATGATCGTCTTTTAGCAAGTGTGAGTGGAGCAGTCGAACAGAGTCCGAACTCAAATAAAAGACATTTTTTCTATACTTTTGTTCATCTAGATCTTTCTAAATCATGTTCGGTAGATTAAACTTTTTATTAGTAATTTGAGACATCTATTATCTATACATTTAATATAGAAAGTTGAACAGTGCCTACTGCCTACCAATAATTTGAGACGGCCTTGCGAGCAAGACTAGATAAAATGCTATCTTATAAGGATGCTAAATGAGACTCAATCAACTCACTGAACATGTTTTGGCTCTCACTAAATAGTATCAAACGGAGTTAAAAATCATGAAGGGATTTTTCAGCACATAATTTTTCTGCGACTAAGTTACAATCGATTTCTACAGAAGAAATCCTGCACAAAACCTAACTCCAGAACAAGAAAAGTTCCTAAGCCGTTCACTTTGTAAAATGCCAAATTATACACAAGTCAACAGACAAGGGAACAGTTTAAAATCGTTACCTGAACTAAATATTAATATATTTACTAATATCCAACTACAAAGATCAACATATTTCCATCAAAGATCAGCTAAACATTTGCTTTAATTTTAAATATAGACTTCTATCAGTTGTGGAAATACATTAACTTAACATGCTTTTGATCTAATTTTGTCTTGTACTAGTTTTGATTATATATATGTAAAAGACTTCGAATTTTGTTTACATGAATGAAATTTATGTTTGGAAAAAAAAATGAAACAAAACATAAAAGCATGATTTTAGAGATCCAAAAAATACGTTAAGCAATGATAGGGGAAACACAAAGATGAACAAAAGCAGCAATAAAAAAAAAAACTATAGGTTAAGACGCATATGCACTCATCAATACTATACTTTCACTACACATCTCTCAAATAAACGTTTGATATAAAAAAATAGTATGAATATAATTGACATTTTTATCCCAAAAAAAAGAAAACTATATGACAGCTTGACACTTCACCAAAAACCGTATTAATAGTGTGCAGGCCCGGCTCAATTGTTGGAGAGACCCAGTGCAATATTAAAAAATTTTAAACCTTCGATTCAGCGAAAATTTTTTAATATTAATTTTGGACTCTCGATTCAGTGTACATTTTATAAATTTGGACTTTGGATCCGGTGCAAAGCACTTACGACACACGATCATAACCTACTTCAAATATACAATAGAAACCATGTCTAATAATGGCAGATCGAGCAAGAAGTTTCATAAAGGCATATAATCAAAAGTTTATTTATTTCTTAGCAAAAAAAAAAATCAAAAGTTTATTTATATTTTTCTAAGAAAATATATACATTTGGTATATTTACACATGCATAGTTAGGAACCCATAAACCTATGACCTATAAACGCATGCACGGACGTCATACAAAACTAGTTTTAATTAGTTTCTTTTTTGCACAAATGTCATCCAACGCAAGGTTTAATTAAAATTAAATCACAATACTATGAGTCAACTACTGAGAACAAAAAAAATGTCGTCGTACAAAAATTTTGCTTCACTTTTTCTCCTTTCATAGGAAAGAGTAGACGCAAAAAAAAAAAATTTGTGTGTATAGATCATCATAAAACTTAATAGCTTGTAGGATTCTACTAGCTCGCTGATGCGGCCCACCTTGAGACAGTTTTCTCTCATTATATAAAGAATTTTTTTGTGCAATTTCTTGTTTGGTATTTGTTAAGTGAAAAAATTATTAAATCGAAATCTCTTATGACAAAAGATATCGACATTTGGGAAAATCTAAATCTAAAATCTATATGTTAAATTTCATAGATTTATAACTTAAAAATAATTGGTAATTAGTGGATTAACGGATATTAATAAATATTTTTTATTAGTTTTTAAGAAAATATGGGAAATAGATTTGGATCGACTATTATTAACGTCCACGTCAACTTCGAAGATAAGTAAATTGAAAGATTTGCGCAACTATAGACTACATCATAAATTAAAGCAATTATATGAAACACATTAATTAATAACTACATTTAGAGACTGGTGCGACCCTATCGCGTGGAAATGAATAGATATGTGAAAAGAAACGAGTGGGAACAAACCGACTTTTTGACAATATCTATCTTTAAAATATGATTGATGGTACCAATGGACTTTTGTATAGGTGAAGTTGTGAGGAACATTTTTTTATATTACGAGAAAAGATTCACATGCATGGTTGCAAGTTGGAGATTAAGCTAAGTGGTGTGACCCACAATTAAAAATGTTAATAACATACTAATTTTGTGTGTAATACACACACAAAAATTAGCCAAGAAAATATATATTTTTTTAGCATAACTACATAAACTAGCTTACTAAATTGATTGGTTTGAATTATAGATGACTAGATGTCTAGATGGATACATGATACATTTGGTATTTTCTGTTTTTGTGACAATACTTATAGTATTTAACTATTCTTATTATTAGTAAGATATAAATAGAAGGTCTATTATATGTCTAGTGATATTTATAAACCCACCCAAAACCGATACTACTTCATCTAAGATCGATTTTTTCTTTCTTACAACAAAATTAATTGTATTAAAAAACATCTATTTATTCACATATACTTTCTGACACAATTAACAAAATAATTGTTTAAACATTTTTCCAATCAAGGAATAAATTAATGTTCTTTTTATTGTGAATCCAATACATGACAAAGAATTGTATACCTCACCTATAAGCAACTATAATATTTAAAAGAAAAACAAAAACCCTATAAGGACAGACAAAGACACAAGCCAAGCTTATCTCATCCTTATTTAGCCGCCCATATCAAGTATCGACCAACGACCAAACCCATCACGACTCTCCACAAATTCAATATCTGCACAATCATTCAACATCCACATTATCAGTATCTTATCATATATATATTATCTTTAATCATAACATATAAGAACTCTACTTACTACAAATAAAATGAAAATTTGTTTCTAAAACTACAATAAATTTTGTTCTAAACCCACAAAATGTTAAAAATTGATAATTTTACACACTTTAAAAAGTAGTCATAAATAATATAGAACTCCTTCTTAAAGGTTTAATCATTCTTGAAACTTTTTGTGAGATCTTTAATCTAAAAAAAAATGGTTGAATAAAAAAAATGTAATTTCAATGCATTTAAAAATAAAACTTCCGGCAAAACGAAATCGATTTTGACAAAATTCAACACATAATGAATGTACAGTGTTTGGTTTTTAGTTTTTGAATTTTGAGAAAACAAAGTTAAATCAGATTTTAAAAATTTTAAAATGTAAGTTAAAAAAAAAACTAATTTTTCTAAATTTTTTAGAAAACTAAATTTTAAAGTCTTGATTGCATGATTAATGAGTTTCTAAAATAAAACAAAAACCAAAAAAAAAATCGAAAACTACTTTTCAAGGCCTTAAAGCCGGAATATCAATTTTTGTTGAATTTGGAAGAAGAAAAAAATCAAGTTTAATAGAAAGTAAAAACCGACAAAACAAACTTTAAACTTGTTTTTTTTTGTTTACCTTGATGGTACTTGCTCTTGAAGTGTAGATAATAATATCAGGAAGATGACCTTGTAAACCGACATTATAAACCGGTTTACCATCCGGGTAAAACAAACCATAATTCCTCTCAGAAGTCGGACCGGGTTTAAGATTCTCATTAAAAAGGGCAAAAACGTAAACATCAATCGGAACCGACTGTTTCGCCGGAGTTCCTCTCCTCTCCTGAATCAACCTCAGCAAATTCCCGTTATAAAGCGCCGCGTTCTCCGGCGAAGCTCCGATCTCATTCTCATCTCCTCTAGAAGGCCATCCCGTCTCCGAGATCCGAACATCAACATCCGTATGCCCCAAGGTTTTAATGGCGGAATAAAGCGCATCGACCTGAGCGAACAACATGTTATCGTAATGGAGATTCGTGTTCGGATCTACCATCCCTTGATTCGGCTGAAACAAAACGTACTCTAACGGAACCTCACGAGGACTGTCTTTGTAAGCGAAGAAAGGATAAGCATTGATTAGGAAAGGAGATCTGATCTGAGAGTGAAAATCGAGGAGAGGTTGAAGAAATTGAACGAACTCTTCTTTGAATGATCCTGACGATGGAGGATAAGATATTTGAAGAATATCTAGTGAATGAGCTGAAGTTACTGTTACTTGTTTCTCTAATCCGAGATTGACGAGAGCAGAGTAAACCGATTTCATCGCCGGTAAGAGGTTTCCGATTAAGACGCGATCGTTGGTTTTGAAGATCTCGTTTCCGACGACGATCGAGGTTATTCGGGTTTTCGAGATGTGTGGTTGAAGCCGTTGCTGGATCCAATCCTGAGCTTTGGTTGGATCTGTTGACATGTTTTGGAGGAACTCGTTGCCTAATCCGATCATGAAATCGACTTGGGTGTTTGAGAAGGAGAAGAGGACGTTTGGATCTGCGTCGTAGAGTTTTACTCTCGTGATGTTTAGTGATCGGAGGAGAACGGCGACTCTCGCCGGAGATGGGAGGTTGTTTGCGATTTGTCCGTAGTTGATTCCTACTCCTTGGCTCTTAACTCTCATTGATATCTCTGTAGAAAAAAAAAAACACACACACACAATTAAGAATTTGGATTAGATAAAGGCTCTGAATGGAGAAGGTAGACATGGCGGAGGAGGACGAGGCGGAATGGTGCGAATTTCACACCATTCCACCAGTTCCGCCCGCATCTTCTCCATTCGAATTCAAATCTCTTTGGATAAAAGATTTCCGAATAGAGAAGGTGCAAAGCAGAGCGGAATTGGCGCTGAGTGAGCGGAATAGTGCGAATTCACACTATTCCGCCCATTCCGCGCCAATTCTGCCTTGTCCGGTACCCTTCGGTTCGGGGAAAGTGGAGGAGGAGGGAATAACCTGAGAGAGTGAGAAAGAAGAGAAGAACTTTGAGGAAGAAGAAGGAGAGACTGCGTGTGGCCATGGCTGATGTTAGGAGCTGATTTAAAGAGAAGAAGAACTCTCTCTCACGCACGGCCAAGCAAGAATCTCCTCCTTCTACGACCTCGTTTGAATCTTCTTCGTTTTTGTTTTGAGTTGGTTTTTGGTGTATTAATATAAGAAGGTGGTGTTTTCTTGGGAAAGAACCAAATTGTTGTTGCTTACTCGTTTTCCGCGTTCGTCAAAAAAGCTCGAACCAGGTGTCTCTCTCACCAATGCATATCTACACTTATATAAACTCATTTACATTATTTTTTTAATATTTGATTTGATAATGTATTTCGATCTTTTTTTCTGAATATGGATTTTAAGTTTTTGTTAGAAATATCATCACCAATTTTTTTAAAAAAAAATCTAACCATTAGTTTTAACTTGTAAAAATATTATAATATTAAAAAAAAAATTAATAGTTTATATCTATGTTTTGGGAGCCTAAAAAAACAAAGAAAAAATAATTATTTTATACTTTATTCAAATAAATTTGATGTGTAAGAGAGACTTAGATATTTTATTGTTTTGTAAACTGTTAAAGACGAGTAACGTTATTTTCTTAAACTATGAAATGAAGTTTAAATCTCAAGAAAAATAGCTCAGAAAACAATATCTTTACCAGTTTATCAGATAACAGTTTGAAAACTTGAACCCCAATGTTTTTTTTTTTTTCTTTTTTCAACCAGCTTTGACATTTATATGGAGTAAACCATGGTTAGAGCAAAAACCCATAAAGGTTAAAGAAAATTCCATAAAAGGTAAGCATAAACCCATAAATGGCTATTGTTGGTAATTTACTATTTATGTGCTTTTTCATCTGCACAATAACGTAATTAAATGTGCGTTAGTATTAATTACGTTGGTGTATATGTGTATACGTATATGTAGCCGAAATCGTTATCATAACTTTATGGACTTTTTTTTTGTTTTGAAACCATAACTTTATGGACTTTACAGCTAAAACATAACGAATTCGGCTAGTTTCCTTATACTATATATATACATGTAATATCAAGGAAGAATAACCGAATATTTAGTAGGTTTGATTTGTCGATACAAAATAATGTAATCTAACCTGTTCTAGCTTCCATTTCTTGAATATTCTAATGTCTAAATATAGTGTTATATATATATATATACATATATATATATATATATATACTAGTATTATATTACCTACAACGAAACGTCACTTGTAATGATTGTTTTCTTTGGTCAATTTTACGTTAAAATTTGACTTCTACTTTGGAAAAACTGATATGCGATATTAATTAATAGTATATATCAGTTGTTACCATCGTCGTTGATGTTTATTTTATTTGTATTTTTGTCTTCTTATATTACAAAAAGTATCATCTTCGTCATTGATATTAATATATCAGTTTTTGCAGTCATTAATATCCATGTGGGATATTTTATAATCCCAATTCCTACGTGCCATTATATATTTTCGTTTTTTCTAAAGTCTGGGGAGATTTAAACCGGCATGGAAACTTAGGTTTTCACGTGTGGGACGAAAATTAAAATGTAAACAACGATGGGTAAATTGGGATTGTTGAGTGGTCAACTTAAAATTAGGTCTTCAAGTCAAATACTCCAAAACTTTTGGCGGCTTGAATAAAAGCAACTTTCACGATTTACACGTACAAATCATCTTCTAGTTTCTATAATTCCATCAACTTGTACTTGCCTATTAGATCGTAAGATAGGAAAAAAAACAAAAGGAGACAAGTAAATCTATACTATATAAAAGTTGAAGCTATAGTGTTTTTAGAGCGTCTACATAGGATTTAAAAAACCGATTCTAATTGATCCATGTCATTATAATTGAATTCTATTGGTCCAAGTCATCGTTTAACATAAATTATCTATGATCGAACAAAAATAAAAAAGAAAAATCAATATAAAAAAGTAAACTAACATGAAAAAATATCTTAAAAAATTAAAGTAACATATTAAAAGAGGAAAGTTTCTTAATTATAAAATGAAATCTCAAAAAATAGGTTTTTAACATAGCTAGAAAAAGAAAATTAACAAAAAAAAAATGTTAACTAACAAAAAATTAAATAATATGTAGATTAAAAACATCGGTTTTGGTAGTAATGAAAATTCTTTTCGATAAGCATTGTAAAAAGAATCTAGAGAACAAAAAAAATGTGATAATAACAAATTTAACGGTAGACATTGAGAAAAAAAGAAATCGAATAAAATTATTTCTGACATTGATATTATTGACAAATAAAATAAATAAATAAAATTCGGCCACCTATCATTGACTTTTGTCCTCGTTTCATATATATATGAACCTCACTTCCTTCTTTTTAAACCCTAGAGTTTCGATGGTTCTCTTTCTTTATGCATTTACGTGTGGGTTTTAGTGGACATTGGTTTCTTGGTTGTCTGATTTGTTTGGTTTTGATTGGAGCTACAATAATTTCCGGTGTTTGCTACTTTTGGTTTCTGAATTCACGGGTACGTCGATAGTGCGTGTATACACTATGCTCTGGATTATAGTGCGTGTATACACTATGTTGGAAGTTAGAAGAACTGCAGCAGCAGCTCCTGCTGCAATGGAGGAGGGCCGAGTATGTGAAATCCAGGTGGCTTCTCCTCATGTCCATGCTGATTAAAAACTCAGATGAAGAAGGCAAAGTGGAACAAGTAGATATGATGCTAAAATTACGGTATGTGCAAACTCACTTGCTCAACCTACAATTGGATTCTCTA
>OVAY01002746.1:0-15397 GCA_900406395.1 Kernera saxatilis | reverse complement strand
TTTTTGTCTATCGTTCCAAAGTTTTTCACACATATTAAAAAAATATTAAAAATTTATTATATTATTATATTATTTTAATATACTTATATATTTTTAATAAACTCAAATAATAAAATAAAAATACAAACTTATTAAAAAAGAATTTTTAAAATATAAAAAGATAAATTTTATATAAAAAATCAAAGTCGTATAAATCAATCAAACTGGAATTTTTTTCATAATTTCCATTAATTTGATGTTGCCATAAAAAACAGGGCCATGAAAATGTTGGAAATATCGGCTGATTAAATGGTAGACAGAAATCCATTATTTTTTTTTTGGTCAAATGCATTAGTTATTATTTAGAGGTATTTACATTTGTGAGGTAGTTTTTTTCAAAGTTATTATACTATGAAGTAGTTTTTTGCGAAGAGGTAGTTTTTTAAAATTATCACACCAGATTGTCTATACCAGACTGTCCACAAATCATCATCCATAAATCGTTTGTCCAAACGATATTAAATCGTTATCGATATTAAATCGTTATCGATATTGTCCACAAATCATTGTCCACTAGGAAACCTGTCCAAATTTATTTGTCCACCATACCCAGTCCATAACATCAAGTGATTTAGTGATAAGTTTTCCATTTATTTGTCTACAAATAATAATCCACGACTAAATATGTCTNTTGTCTACAAATAATAATCCACGACTAAATATGTCTATATTATTTTGTCCATCGAAACTTGTCCACGAATACTGCGATTCGTGGACATGTTTTTTGTAAATATTTTCTGCACACAAAAAAAAGCTATCTCTTCGCAAAAAATTACCTTTTTTGTAAAAACTTTCACAAAACTACCTCGTAACGTAAATCACCCTATTATTTACACGTTTTAATCAATCTATCATTTTATTCTGTACGAATAAATATTCTAATTGAATGCAACATAATGTCACTGTCAGGTAAAGACAATAGCACAGGAGACGTGGCTTCGGATCTAAGGACATGGATAAGCGCCGCCCTTTCTAACCAGGACACGTGTCTTGATGGCTTCGAGGGTACTAATGGAATTATCAAAAAAATTGTGGCCGGTGGTCTCAACCAGGTCGGTAAAACCGTCCGAAATCTACTAACCATGGTTCACTCTCCCTCTAAGCCCAAACCCAAGCCCATTAAAGCCCACACGACGACCACCGTTCATAGTGGCTTTAGTAAGTTTCCCTCATGGGTTAGACCCGGTGATCGGAAGTTGCTTCAAACTGATGGCTTACCAACGGCGGTTGATGCGGTCGTAGCCACGGACGGGACTGGGAATTTCACGACGATAGGTGAGGCGGTGTTGGCCGCACCGGATTATAGTACGGTAAGATATGTGATACATGTGAAAAGAGGTATATATGTGGAGAATGTGGAGATTAAGAAGAAGAAATGGAACATTATGATAATCGGCGACGGCATTGACGCCACCGTGATCACCGGTAACCGGAGTTTTATCGACGGCTGGACTACTTTCCGATCTGCCACTTTTGGTTCGTAACAAACTAAACGTTTGCTTTATTCATCTAACTCATCTAAACATGCACCTATTATATATAGATATACTATATGATCACGTAGAGATTTTAACAAAACCCAAAAAATTACGAATAATACAACTTTATATTGTTTATAGAAATAATTTTAAACTAAAATATATATGGTTGAATTGAATCAAATTTTATAGCATTTTATCTTCTAACTTTACATTTACTAATTGATAAAGATTTTGATTTGGTTATAAAAAAATGTTTGGCAGCTGTGAGCGGAAGAGGGTTTATCGCACGCGACATAACGTTTCAAAACACAGCAGGACCGGAGAAACACCAGGCCGTCGCAATCCGGTCAGACTCGGATCTCGGGGTTTTCTATCGGTGCGCGATGAGAGGTTACCAAGACACTCTCTACGCTCACACAATGCGTCAATTCTTTAGAGAATGCATCATAACAGGCACCGTAGACTTCATATTCGGAGACGCGACTGCCGTATTCCAAAGCTGCCAAATCAAAGCCAAACAAGGTTTACCAAACCAGAAAAACAGCATCACGGCTCAAGGACGTAAGGATCCAAACGAGCCGACCGGATTCACGATACAATTCAGTAACATAACGGCTGATACCGACCTACTTCCAAACCTAAATACCACCGCAACTTACTTGGGTCGTCCGTGGAAACTGTATTCTAGAACAGTGTTCATGCAAAACTACATGAGTGATGTACTCAAGCCCGAAGGATGGCTCGAATGGAACGGAAATTTCGCGTTGGACACGTTGTACTACGGCGAGTATATGAACAACGGACCGGGGGCTAGCCTTGACCGTCGCGTCAAGTGGCCAGGATACCATGTGTTTAATACTTCGGCCGAGGCTATTAATTTTACGGTGGCTCAGTTTATACAAGGAAACTTGTGGTTGCCAGCAACTGGTATAAGATACACTGCAGGTCTAACTTCATGAAGTAATCATGTTTGATCGTATGTTTTATATTATCTTTTCATATATCATTCATATTCTATTAGACGATATCCCTATTTTTTATATGTTCTATTTTGTTTTGTATATGGTTTCAGTGAGAATTGAACTACATGTTATGTGAGTTTACTATGTCTTTAATGAGGCGTTCTTAATTTATTAATAGAATTAAAGTTTGGCTATTATTATTTTTTGTTTTATAAAAGCTAAAAGTAATGTCTAACTAAGCAGCTTACATAGAGCTGGGCGTTCGGATATTCGGTTCGGGTTCGAGTCGAATCTTTCAGGTTTCGGGTATTTCGGTTTTAGAAAATTTGGTACCGATCGGGTATTTTAAAATTTCGGTTCGAATTCAGTTCGGTACCATTCGGGTTCCGATCGAATTCGGGTACCCGAAATTATAAGAAAAACTAAGAATTTTATTAAATTTAAATAAAATTTGGCTAAATTTAAATTTTATTAAATTTAAATTAAATAGGAAACATTGGGCTACTTAGATATTATTAGTTTGGAAGTACTGCATCTTAACCTTACCTTTTCATTTTCGAAGCGCGGCAAAAACTTTCAATTCCATTTTAGAAACATATTACCATATTGGACGCGTTGGGCTATTTAGATATTTTCATAAACAAAAAAAATGATGAGAGAATTTTTTTTTTTGAGGAAAAAAATAAGAAAACTATCGGAGTAAAACTCGAACTCATTTTAGTGTTACTTTATTTTGAGAAAAAAAATAAAGAAAACCATTGGAGATGATCTTAAAAACATGCTACTGTATAGATAGCATTGGCTATATCCAAACACGGCTCTAACGCCAATGGGGCATGCGATTTGCTTGTTCTTAAAGATCCTCGACCTTGCAGGAATCAGCACGATAGACTGATTGCTATTGTTCTCTCTAATCCACACGCAATAGTATATATTTTGATATATTTAGAATGAAAACAAACACAAAGTAAACACTACTTATCTAAAATCTTTGATTGTCTCAAAAGAGTTTATATGGCCTTGATCCAGACAAGACAGACGATGATGAAACTTTAGAACTTGAACTGCAGAGGAAAAGATAAACAAATGAGATTTGGAAATTAGAAAAAATAAAATAAAAATTAATATCTTCTTAAAGGTCTTTATGAACACGACAGTAGATTCACATGATGTTCTTTGGTTTTTGCTCTTGCCTGAAGCAGATTTGAAAAAGCGAAGCTTTAATTAATGAAGGATTAAAACATTTGAGAAAACAAATTTTTGGCTTTGGTTTTGGGGGTTTCTATGGGAAACACAAACAGTGTAGACTATAAGCTCTACAAAAAATCGAATTTTTTGTTTTGATTTTTGTTCTTCAGATTTTTCTTATTTTAATCTGTGTTTGTGAGATCTTACACTATCTAAAATCCTTTTGGCTATTATCAAGTTGCTTCCTTTTTCACGGTCAATTCAAGAAATTTCTTTTGGGGATTATGGGCCTCTTCATTTAGGTTTCCTTTTTTCCAATAAATTCATCTCTGCGTCGCGTTCTTCTCTTCTGGGTCTCGTCGATTTCTCCCGTTTTCTTCCTCTATGAGTTACAAATTAGGGTTTTTTCAAGGTCTAGTAATCTAGTTACAAATCTATTGCTTTTGACTTGGATTATTCGTGCCCTTTGGAGGCTAGTGGGTTCACGGCGAGCTTATTCGTTGAATTTTCTTTAGGGTTTCGCACCTTGTTGAGCTTTTCAATTCGATTGATTTGTTCATCTTTGGTTCCTTCTTCCTCGAGTTTCAGAGAGAGAGAGAGAGAAGTTTGGTACTGTTTTGAATGATGTTTCATGGACAAGGGTTTTCGAGAAACCGTTGTAATCTTGTGGCTGTTGTTTGTGGAGAGCTTAGCGATAACCAGAAAGCTGAAGAAGCTCGTCAACCCAAATACCCTTTTCCGGATCTGTCTTCTTCAGGGAGACTCAAGGTAAAGATCTTTGAATCTCTTTGTTGGTTGAAAAATTCGGGACCTTTAGTAAGTTTTTGCAATGTTTAGAGCTAAGTTGGTTCTGGTTATGAATGTTAAGAATTGTTAGTTTGATGAGAAATTGGTAGACTTCAAGGGCAAAGCTTGGTTCTTGCTACTATCCAGTGAGTTTTTGTGGAGATGTTAAAAAAAAAGGTTTATGCTTTGTTGTGTTGTAGTTTCAGGTACTGAATAATCCTACTACCGAGGAGTTCCAGGTTGCTATTAACTCTTCAGCACCGGATATTGTGTACTTGCAAGGGGAGCAGAGTGGAGATAGTGATGAAGTTGGTCCATTAGTGTTGGGATATACTGATTTTTCTACTCCTGATGCCTTGGTTACTCTGTTTGGTTCTACGTTACCGATAACGGTGGGTACATTTTTTCGATTTACGATCGCTCATTTTTAGATAAGGAGTTCCTTTTTACCAGCTGAAGCTAGGTTGATGCTACCAAGTCTCTTGATGATGTGCTATAAGTTTCTGTTTATAATGGTACCTAGTGAGGTATTAACATGCTTTGATTTCATATTGTTTTCTTAGGTTTACCTTGAGCTACCAAATGGTGAAGAATTAGCTCAAGCACTCTACTCTAAGGTACATCTTTTCTTATAAGCATTGAGTTTTGTTTTGCTTTTCTCTTCCTTTCATGTTTAATATGTTTTCTTCTTATGACCTCTTTGTTGCTATCAATTTCTCCTATGGTTACGCTAAGCGTCTTTGAAAGGAATGTTTAAAATGTAAAGGCCCTTTTGAACGACAATTTTCCTTGATGGTCACCTAATTGCTAGATTTGATTATACACTATGTTCGAGGTATAACTATGCTAGTCATTCCATGGAGAGTTTTTGAACTGATTCTGTTTTTTTACTGGTCCTTCTAATCAGTTTTGTCCATTGGTTCTTTGCTTTTTGCAGGGTGTACAATATGTTATTTATTGGAAAAATGGTTTCTCGAAATACGTAGCCTGCCATTTCCGCCATGCTCTGTTTTCAGTCATACAGAGGTAATTGTTTACTCGAGCATCTGAAATAGCAACAAGCCTTAATTTTAGTGTACAAATTTAGTCGTCAATGATATGTTCTTTGGCAATGTAGTTCGTGCAGTGATACATGGGATGCGTTCCAAGTTGCGGAAGCATCTTTCCGACTCTATTGTACGAGTAACAATGCGGTCCTTCCTTCTAACAGCAACCGTAAAATGAATTACGAGATGGGACCCTGCCTGCTTGGAGACCCTCCAAAGATTGATGTGGTTTCACCGGGAGCCGATGAAATAGAAGAGGAAAATTCATTAGAGAGCCTCCCATCAATAAAGATATATGATGAAGATGTGACCGTGAGGTTTCTTTTGTGCGGACCACCATGCACACTGGTGGGTGTTGATGACCATCTCGCCCATTTTATGATGCTTTCTTGTTTGAGCAAATTTTAGTATTTCTTTTGCTATCACCAGTCTCAATGCCTTTTTGATATTTCAGGATACATTTTTACTGGGATCTTTGGTGGATGGACTCAATGCTCTCTTGAGAATAGAAGTGAGTGTAGCTCATTACTTTATAGTTTCCTTTCTTCTTCGTTTAATTTAATAGTATATGCATGTACATGTCTTTAATCCTCTCAAGTTATAACTTTATTATTGCGTTGTTACAGATGCGAGGAAGTAAGCTCCATAACCGTTCTAGGTATGTGTTTTATATGGCCAAATGACGTGTTGTGCATCCTTCGAAAACTCTTTAAGATTAATCATCTATGAATTTGTGCCTATGGACTTAGTTTTAAGACTTGTTTTGTTACTCTTCATATTCTTTCTGATCGGAATTGAAAATGCAGTGCTCCAGCACCTCCTCTTCAAGCAGGAACATTCACTCGTGGTGTAGTGACCATGCGCTGTGATATCTCGACATGTTCTTCGGCTCACATATCAATGCTGGTGTCTGGAAATGCGCAGACCTGTTTCAGTGATCAGGCAAGGGATTATTATCGTTCAAAAACCGGGCTCTTCTCTGCCTACGTATGCAATGGGATTAATTGTGTTTTTCGTTTGTAAAATCTTAGCTTTTGGAAAATCACATAAAACATGAAGTAGTTGAGAAGATCCAACTAGTCCATTCAGTGGCGAACTCAGAAGAAACAAAGCGGGTTTTCTCTGAGCCCCGGAGATCAGCCTCAATAGCTTGTGGGGCAAGTGTGTGTGAAGTCTCGATGCAAGTCCCAACATGGGCTCTGCAGGTTAATAATCTCTTTCTTTGCTGGTTAGATTTGTTGTAGATGAGTTTCAGATGAAAAGCTTAGACATGAATATGCAACAGACATTAATGAAAGCTTTTCAGCTTTATAAGCTTTTGACTCGAGTTTTGTCATGTCCCAGGACCATTTTATGTGCTTTATTGGTTTCCCTCTCTATATATGATGCTTTTACATGTGAAGTGGTAACATCTAGATAGCCATGTGATCCACATTCTCTGCAGCTTCTCGTTTCTTGAGTTTTCTCTTGGTATTGTGTAGCTAAGAAAAGGTTAGTTTTGCTTTCCGGCAGGTTTTAAGACAGCTAGCGCCTGATGTGTCATACCGCAGTTTGGTTGTCCTTGGAGTAGCCAGCATTCAAGGGTTGTCCGTTGCTTCCTTCGAGAAAGACGATGCAAAACGTTTACTTTTCTTTTGCGAACAACCGATCAATGATACTTCAAATCACGACCCTCTTCTATCCAAACTTCCTCACTGGTTAACACCTCCCTTGCCGACCAGAAAAAGATCCGAGCCATGCAGAGAAAGTAAGGTACTGTTTTCGGATGCCCGCAGGTTGAAGCTTCCTCTATAACAGAATGTTTAATTTGGAAGTACTCTTTGTTTACGAGCAAGATTCTTTACATTCCAGGGAACCGAAAACGGAGGACCTACATCAAGGAAAATCAACGTGGCTGCTCTGAGACCAATACCTCACACCCGTCGACATAAGATGATACCTTTCTCTGGTTACTCTGAAATCGGAAGGTTTGATGGTGACCACGCCAAAGGAAGCTTGCCTATGCCTCCAAAGTATGGTGCATCAGGTGGCACTCCAGTAACTCACCGTAAAGCTTTCTCTGGTTCATACCAGAGGAAGCAAATCATCTCACTAAACCCTCTGCCTCTCAAGAAACACGACTGTGGAAGAGCGCATATTCAGATTTGCTCAGAGGTTTTGCGTTGAAACCCACTTTTAACATTGATAAAGTTGCTTGCTTTGGGGCTTTACACGGATGCTGTCTCTATGTAGGAGGAGTTTCTGAGGGATGTGATGCAGTTTCTGCTAATACGAGGACATAGCCGGCTTGTTCCTCCAGGGGGACTAGCTGAGTTTCCAGACGCTGTGCTCAACTCAAAACGGCTTGATCTGTTCAACTTGTACAGAGAGGTAAGTGAAGCAATGATTAACAACCCAACAAGCATTAGATTTAGCAAAGCTAATCAAAAGCTTCTTCTGCAGGTTGTATCGCGTGGCGGGTTCCACGTCGGGAACGGTATCAACTGGAAAGGACAAGTTTTCTCGAAGATGCGGAACCACACACTCACAAACAGAATGACTGTAAAATGATCTGATTTCTGAATCTCATTCACTTGATTTTCATTCTTGAAAAAAGTCAAGAGTGTTGTCTTGAAGACTTAGCTTTTGGGGTTATGTTATGGCAGGGAGTGGGCAATACACTGAAACGACACTATGAGACGTATTTACTGGAGTATGAGTATGCTCATGATGATGTAGATGGAGAGTGTTGTTTAATATGTCGCAGGTACGTTAAAAAGCCCCTCTCTCTCGCATAACAAGGATAAATGTAGGCTCGCGATTTCGGGTATTTCGGACCGAATCGGTTCGTTTTTTTTTCTTTCAATTTTTGGGTTATTTGGGTTTCAAAAGTTTCACCGAAAGTACCCGAAATTGATAACGGTTTGGATATGGGTTTTTCGGGTATTGATTTTTTTACCAAAATCAACTGAATTTTTTGGTTTAATCGGATAAAGTCGGGTTATTTCGGATCATTCGGATTGGTTTGGGTATTTACTGGTTCATCCGGTTCGGGATTTGTATATCTTTTTCAAGATTTCAGTTTATTTTCGGTTAATTAAAAAAAATAAAATAATAACGGGTACCTGATACCGAACCGAATATGTTTTGAAAAGCTGCACATAACCGATTCCGAACCAAAAATCGAAGATTCTGGCTTGGCTCGGTTCGGTTCGGTTTTAAATCCTAGGCCTATACAGTAACATGTTAATAATAAGGCATTGTTTGTTGCTTTTGTTTGAAACAGTAGCACGGCCGGTGACTGGGTGAACTGTGGATCGTGTGGAGAGTGGGCTCATTTCGGATGTGACAGAAGGCCCGGCCTTGGCGCCTTTAAGGTAAGCAAACCAACACGCGTGCACTCATGGTAGCATCAATGGCTTGTGTGTTTGTGTGTGTACTGATTGATACACATGATTACGACAGGATTATGCGAAAACGGATGGGTTGGAGTATGTATGCCCAAATTGTAGCGTCTCTAATTACAGGAAGAAGTCTCAGAAGACCTCCAATGGCTTGCTTGCCACTTAGCTTCAGCTTTCTTCTTATGTTTTAACATTTGATTTGTAAACCAAAATGATTGATTCCTCCTCTGATCTTTCATGAGATTTTGCAATGCAAGTCTTTCTTAGTTGTTTTTTCTTTTCTTTTCATTTCATTCTCTTTAATGATCATATAATAACCACAAATGATAATGAATTTAACTCTTAAGACATGGTTTAATAAGGTAACACAAGCCAAATGCGAAACATTCACAAGTTTTGTGCAGCAGAAACAATTTGATATGTACATTTAAACTTATAGTTACTAAAATGTTATTAAAACGAATACGAGAAAACGTTTATATACAACGAGTAGATTTGTAATGTGAATGGAGAGATTTACGGGCGTAAACCTGCGTAGAGGTCTCTGAGCGCAGTGTACAATGGTTCAGCCGCTTTGGGTTGATCAACCATGCCAAGTAGAATGTCCGATGTCGATAGGTATGGATCGCCATAGAACCTTACATTCATGTCCCTTCTTGTCGTCACCACGTTTCCTTCTAGAGATACTCCCACAAATGCCCCTGTTACACACACACAACTTCTCTCAAACTCTAGATTCAACAAAGAGATCATTTAAGATGAGAGTATCCAATTTCCCATGTTACATCGAGCTACGAGTCTGGCCAGTTCTATAAGATAATGAGAAAGTGAAAACTGAGGCATGAAGATGAGATGGAGAAAGAAAAACCTTTGCTACGGCTGTAAGTATAGCAGACGCCAGAGCCTCTGTCACCAGCTCGAAGATCGGCTTCCAACACTCTCCCTATAGGTCCTGCTGCTGCGCTGCATCCGGCGCCTAGAGAGAAGTGCATTCTGCTGCAGAACGTCTTCACCGCTTTCAAATCATGCAGCACTATTATGAAATCCATCAACTCACCTCCAATCTTGACAAAGAGTAGAAAAGATCTTATAGTCTTTACCTCTCACAGGTATGTGTTAAATGAGAAAAAAGACGATGATTTTATACCTGAGCACCCCATCCTAGACCTACTGAAAGTATCGCGGATGGAGCAGACCATGACCCATCTGATCTCCGAGATATTACCAGACCAGTCCCGAGTTTGTATGATAGCAAAGCCCCAGCTTTAGCAACCGTTAGGATCGCCAAACCTTTAGCTCCACTAAGAACTGCATGTGGTATGGATTTCTCAGGGTCTAATCTCGCTACCTGTGTATTTCGATAACCGATTAATCAGATATTTGATACTCGTTTCTCCACTCGAACATAAATATGTATTTAGTGGATGAAAATCAAACCTGGCAGTAACCTCTCAACGTATTAGATGCCTTGTATATCTCATCTTCCATGGAAAGACCAACGGGGAGATTCAACCATCCTCTTGTACATGTCCAATCCACAACATCATGCTTTGCTACTTGCACAGCATTACTTATGGAGTTGATAAGGACACCTTGCAAAGGATCAAGCCTCTCGTAGCACGAATCACACACTCTCTGAGGGTTCCTTTCCCGGAATCTACTGGGCATCAAGCACCTCCCTTTCGAACAGTTTCGACAAAATATCCCTCCGCAGAACCGACAATGATGTCTTCCGCATGTGATTGCGGTAAAAGGAGAAGAACACTGCATGCAGGTAGTAGTTGAACTGTCGGGCAGCCACTGAGGAGGTTCCGCTTCAAGCAGCTCCTTGTAAACACTGTAATTGATCCCACTAGGTTCAAGAAGAGGCGGGGCACTCGGTATGTAAACAGACGAGTGGACATAAGTATCTCCGTTCTTGCCAGAGCCAAGGAACGAGACATTCGAAGAAGGGACATTCTGATCTAAACTTAAGTCCTTGTTCCGCCCCGTAACGATTGCAATCAGCCCCGTTAAAACGTTTTTCAAGTTTACTTCAGGGGCTCCTCCTCGATTTCCTTGTACGGGCCTAGGCGTAGAGAGCTCGTCAGCTGAATCATATCCATCATCAACGTAATCTCCTGAATCGATAATCGGATAATCAAGCTCTTTTTTTTTCGTTGGGATTGACTGAACAGACCATTTAGGTGAATCTCCTCCATATTCATCATCATCATCATCATCATCCTCATACTTGAATTTGATGTTCTTCTCTTCCTCCAAATTTGGACGGGAAGAATACGAAGAAACTTTTCCGCTATGAGTAGCCATGCTTAACCCAAGCCAAACCACTAAAATCGAAAATCTGCAGGAATATACAAAATAGCTAAAATTCGAAAAGCTAAACTCAATTTTCTCAGATTTTCTCCTTCTAATCAACCTAAATGATAATCAATCAACAACAATTGTCCTCGAAATTCCTAAAACTATTGAACCCGAATTAAAACAGCAACCCTAGCTTTAATTTCGATTATTGAGGTTTATCAGAATCGCTGAGCGAATAAGACAACGAATACAATATCACGAGAATCTTCCGAAATTACAAAATCAAAAGATTAATTTCAATGAAATCGAGTAAAAAACCTGTGCTTTAATCGCGAGGAAGCAAATCAGGTGAAGAAAACTAAAACTCCCAATGATCGGATTGAAGAAGATAACCAGCAAGAACACGGCGTCTCGGTTCTCAGATATATATATACCCTATATGTATTTATATAATATTATTATTAAATATTTAATATTGGGAAGATGTATATGTATTTCGGTTTTCCGGTTAGCAAGTCAGTATAGGATACGTCGTACATATTGTTGGGCCCAAGAGGCCTTTGAGTCTTTTTGTTGTTTGGGTATAAAAAAAAGTCCAAAAATTAAATATCCTTCGCTTAGCAAATTATACATATACCGACTAGGATGATGATCTGGATGAAAGTAGATTTGATTTTAGGATATGCTTTCTTGCTGAGTGATGGCGCTATTATTTTTGGAATAGCTAGAAGCAGTCTTGTACAATCTTATCTACGATGGAAGCTGAGTTCAATACATGTTCAATATTAGTTCAGAAGACTGTATGGCTGAGGAAGTTCTTACATAGCTTACAAGTCACCACGAACGCTTCGTATTCTTTCACTGTTCATTGTAATAGTTAAGCTTGTATTGCTTATGTAAATGATGTCAAGTATCATGGACGATGCACATTGATTTCAAACATAATTTTGTGAGAGACATTATGGCAAAGAAAAAGGAGTTCATTTAGTAAGATATGCATAAGATGGTAGCTGATATGTTTACTAAGTCCATTCCTAGAGATGGGATTTGGCAAATTCGCCAACAGTTCAAAAGATTATTCTTGTGGCCCGAGTTCATTCTGAATTAAGTTGTTGACTAAGTCAACAAATAATATCTTATTGAATCGAATTTTGTAATGACAAGATTTAAGCTTTATTATCTCATAATTGTATCATTAAGTTGATTCTCCTCTATATTGTTTCACCATTGAGAGTTAGGTATATAACTCATCGGTTTCTCATTTTCATATAAAACACACGACAAATCACTCATTTTTTTCTGGTTCGTGTTCAGAGTATACTTCCAAAAAAATTGATTCCTTATCGCTACGAAATATTCATACTACGGGGCATTTAAAGATTTGAAGTCTCATGTTTAAAATTCTTTTTCATCTTTCCAATTTGGTATTGTTTTAGCGATTGTTGTTCTTTATTTATCCTTACTTTAATCATTTGCTTTGTCATAGAAATTAAGGTTCCTATACAAAGAACCTTTTATCGATAAATGTGTACAAGAGCTCAAGTTATTAAAGACTAAAGGTATTCAAAACGAATATTTTTTACTGCCCCACACGGCACACCAAAGGCAATGAGAATCACATTGAACGTCTCTGCGTTTTTAGCTGATAATTCAAGAGAAGGTGCTTTGAAAACCGATTTATTCTTGTTGGTCCTTGTCAGCTTAACTATGTATTGGGTAATCATAAACCTATTTTAGTTTCCATACCGAAAAAAAATTATAGACCTAAAACTAAAAACATCTTCATTTACCAATTTTTATAAAAAAAGTTTTTTTAAAAAAAATTATTTTTGTGCAACAATATGCATGTAAAGTAAATCCATGAAATAAATATAGAATAGCCGGCTACATCGAGACCAAGTACCAAATCTTAGATTTATCTATTAAATAACAAAAAAAAAGAGTCAAACAAGCAACGGATAGCTTGCAAAATATAAAATGAAATCTCAAGCTTCACGTTTGAAACACATGTTAATAGTTTTATTCGGATTAAACAATTATTTCAAATTTTGTGAGATCTAAAGCGGAATCAGGCTACATGAATCATGTGTGATTGGCATGTCGGCAATAAACAAAGTCAACGTAAAAATCTTTTGAGAAAATCAAAATTTAAATTAGGTATTTATGACATCTTAACATGTCTCCACCTTAGAATAATTGGAAGAATTTTTATTTTATCAACAGATGTTGAGAATTAAACTCATTAATCCAAAAAAACGTACAATACAAAGCATTTGAGAGAGACTAGCAAAATATCTCTATATATATAAATATAAAATATCGTTAAATATCACAAAAAAACTTCAAAATATCGGAACTTACCTTCTTTTCTTATATTGATTGTGTTTTTGTTTTTTAGTGAGAAGAAAAGTTATCAATAATGAATTAATTAGGTTAAAGCTTTCAATAATTTAAGTTAGTCTTTAGTGTTTTGAATCTTTTGATTTAGTTATGAGAGCAACTAAAATTGTCTCCATGCTTTCTATTAATTTATGGTATTGTGCTTCCGAATGTTTTTTTTTTTTGAGCCGTGCTTCTGATTCTAATTTCAGTTAGAAAGTGAAAAATCGCATCTATTGATACCAAAAAAAAAAAGGGGTGAAAAATCGCATCTTTAAATTTAGTGTGTGATGCTACTATTTAGACATGCGACAACTTGATATCAGCGAAATAATTATGGAAAAGAGGCGAAAAATGACAATATAAAAGTAGGGTGCAAATGGTTGTCAATTAAAATAATTAGAGGAATAGGCTGAATGAAAATAAATGGAATTAAAATGAGAGGAAAAATAGCAGTTGAGAGGAATTGTGTGTTCTACTTGTTCCTCTACTATTTTGAGGAGGAAATATTTTCAAAAAGATTTTTGTTTTGTAATCTAGTTACGCTAACGTGAGAGGAATTTAGCAAAACAGAAAACACATGGTAAATGATAAAATTTGGAAACAATAGCAACCAATTACCGCCGTAGTTTTTGTTATTTAGTAAAACATGACGATAAAATTTTAAAGGTGGTAATGCAAAATGCAGCCAAGATATACATAACATTATTACTTATATTCTTGTTTTCGTTTTGTTAAACTACTTAATTCTTGTTTTATCTTGAGTTTTTTGTTTTGTTTTTTGTATTAAGCAATTGGAGAAGCAAAAATGTTTAAAAAAACAGAGTTTCACAAGATAATCAACCGAGAATTATAAAAAAATATTAAGATGAAAAGTAAAGAATAGTAACGAACGTGCTGGAAGATTCCATATAATGTTGTCCTTATGTTGTAATTAATTTGATGAGGTTTTTGAGAATCCAATTTCACACTAATCTTCAAAACTCATCAAATAGGAAAAACTTCACACGATACTAAAATTTAATAAAATATTCCCATTCTAAAAAAAGTAATCATTATTAAAAAATAACTCTAATTAACGACATTATTTGTAAGTCTTTTAGTTTAATAATTAATAGTTTAAATGTTTCTATACCAGATTTAGTATTTGATTTTTAGAGAAAACGGCCATTTCTATCAAGAACTATAGTGCTTTGAATTTTATATACATGAATTTTCATACCATGAACTAACTTATAATTTAAATTTAAAACTATAAAATTATAGTCAAAACCAACAAACTCACGAATGCCGTTAGTTGAACCGTTAGAGTAGCTAACTAGGATGCCATATAAATAAACAAAACGACGTCGTTTTACTAAACTGAGTATAAACAAAAATTTAGAGTAATATCAATAGAGTCATTTATCGTGAACTCGTATGTTAAAGTTAAAAGTGTCAGTTGTAGATATAATATATGTAAACTGCCAGTTAAAAATAAAAGTGTCAGATATAATATAATGTATATAGAACCGTCCGTCATAAATTTATAAAATTATCGTTATAAAATTGTTTATCGATTAGTTATTTTTATAATATGATTTAGATAAAATATTTCATGTATTTATGTAATAAACGGAACATAAATAATCTGAAATTTTAAAAAAATATAAACGTGTATTAATTAAATAAGAAAACGAAATAAAAAAAAAGTAAACGTGAACTTAACTAAAATAGTAACTACTCTGTCAAGAAAAGTTGCAGCTTTTCCATTAGTGAACAGACATCTGTGGTTTTAGGCTCGAATCGGTCACGAGAAATTTCAAAACCAAAACCAAAAAAGAAAAAAA
>OVAY01002745.1:0-15399 GCA_900406395.1 Kernera saxatilis | reverse complement strand
TCAATAATAAGTAATAATAAAATCATTATTTTTTTCATCAAAAATAAAAATATAACTTAATTTTCTATTAATATATAACAATTTTTAAATTTTAAATTTATTATTTTTTTTATGTTTTTAATACTTTCAAATAAATTGGAATTTTTCGAATTTTTCGGATTTTTTTTGAATTTTTTGGAAATTATTCAATATTAATAATTTAATTATCACTAACGGTGTTAAACAAAATTAGCGTTGACCGTTAGTCAATCTTCAATTGTGCATACTTTATATTACTTGGAGGTTTGTTTAAGAAAAATAAATTAGTTGAATGTTTAAAATGGAAACCGAAAAAATTGGAGGTTTAAGTTAGAAAAAATAAAAAAGTTGGAGGTTTTTTATGGTAATTTCCCATTAACTATTATAGATGGTCAAACCAAGACTTGTTACATTCGGTGATGTGAGCTCAGATATGCTTCATATTTTGTGACATTTTTTTGTTATACTACTTGTAAAGCTCCGAATGTTAGGATTTAGAAATCACATATTGAAAGTAAAGAGATCAACACTAATATATAAGTATATATAAGAAACCTATCTACTTATTAGTAATAGGTTTTGAGTTGATTAGCATGTATCCTTTATATTCATAGTGTTGGTACGTACCTTCTCACTTTGACTCGCATGCCTATCCACGTCTGATATAAGATAACCACTCAGCTACTCCGAAACAACTAATCCTAAAGACCACTTTGATCACCGAAAAGATTGTTTCCCGTGTTTTTATCCTCACTCAAACGATAGTAAAAATTAGTTATATATGGTTACTCATCTTTAACTTACTTCCCTTCAAGTACACTTATCAGTAATCTTCGCTTAATATGAAATACGTAAATGTCGAAGTGTACTTTGGTGAGTATAAATAATATAATTAATTATTTTACTTACTGTACATGCACTACTATTTTTCCAAAAAATCGAAGTATTACAAACAGCCACGATTTGATGAGAATAGCTTTTCGAAGATCGTTTTTTTTTTTGTGCACTCAAATTCTATTCCAAACTAAACGATTACAAACCGGGAATCCACAAACGGACAATCCCATTGTCCAAACCTAAAGGCTTTTCGAAGATCGTTAATATTAGATTTTCTTCTGTCTATTGAGAGCTTTAAAATTTCAAAACTAACATCAGCCTTTTTGTTAGAAAGTTTTTTTTTTTTTATAATGTAAATATGCATATTTCGTATTTTACATGTGCTTTTATTATGAATTTTTCTTCATGTAAATGTCTGAGAAAGAAAATTAATTTTTGTAGAAAAACTTATTCTGAAACGTTAGATGCATTTCGTAATAATCGGATGTAATAATTTATAAGATTTCGACATTTAATAATAAATTGCTTTTTATTCTTATTGTGAACTTTGATAACTTTTAGCATCATGTGTTTATTTTATCTTACATAAACAAAAGTAATATAAATGTCGTATATATGGCCATGCCTATATTTTGAAAAGGCGCAAGGGAAAATAAAATAAGTATGGCATTTTAAAAATAAATATTTAACCCAGCTAAGATAAAACATATCTCGTACTAAGACATAACATAAAATGGTAAAATTAATTATTATTTTTTTTTAAAAAGAGTTTCAAACGAAGAATACATTACTAACTATTAATTATGAACAGCAAACATAGAAATATGAAAAATGAAAACATCTTTATAATGTATGGTAGTTTAGATCCCCAATTTCTTTTTCTTTTCATAGTTTAGCGCTCAAGGTGTCGTGTAAGCCATACGCAGACCTCATCCAAGTTAGGTTCCCTGTACATGGCATAACCCAAATTATTTAAACAAATGTTAACTAAAGCAAAACAAAGTGAAGGACTCGATATGTTTAGACCCTTCGTACTTTTTGAACATGATTGGAAATCCAGCCATTAAAAGGGAGTGAAAACATTTGTGTACAAATGGGAACGGAATTGTATAGTTAGCTGTGACATAAAAAAAAAAAAAAAATCTAAAGTCAGCATTATCTCGCCATTATTATTCAAATAGTTAAATAGATGATACACATACAAATTCCATGTGTTAGTAAGATTGGTGCAGCACGATTTGCAGCCCCTGGACTAGATCTCAATTTGTCTTGTAAGTTTCTGTAAGATTGGTTTAGCTTTTCAATGTTTACAAGATATGTAACTTTTTTTTTTTGTTAAAGGAAAAGGTATATGTAAGTTATTAAGTTAAAGAAAATGGTAACATGAAGAGCCTACCTCAAGCCAGGAAGCCATCCTTTGAGCCCTACAACAACTTTGAGGGTAATGGGAATCGATTCAAAGGCACAAAGACTCCCAAAGTAGAGAGCATTTGCTGCACCCAAGCCGATACCTCCTACTCCTTTCATGACTATATTGAAACCAACATTAATGGACTAATTACTTAGTTAATTATATATATATTTGATGCATACTACATATATAGTTTAAACTATGCATGTAAAGTGTAGATAATATTCTTGGTTACCATGTACGGGTTCTGAAGACAAAAGGGTAGCAACAAATGAAGCTACGGAATATAAAGACCCCACATCATCTTGCATGTCTTCGGAAATTTCGCTGATATCGCACCCTGATTCATCAAAGAAGATTAATGTAAAAATCATATTAATTATTAGCTTTCAATTCTAGTAATATTTTAAAGACATGATGTCTTCTTTTTTTTTTTAAATTCAAAGCCAACGGACATACATGCAGTGGTTTCGAATCCACCGAAATAAGTAATTGGACGTTTAGGAGCAGTCGGACAAATCCATTTTATCTATACAAAATCATATATTTTTATTAGAAACTTCAACCAAGTTTCAATTTGGCTATAAAGAAATCAGTTTCGTCGCAAAAACATGCATGTTAATGGATCCATACATTTTGAAGACCCAAATTACTCACAAAGCGAGCTGAACTGAAAACATATATAGTAAGAAGCACACTTCAAATACAAAGAAGAACAAGAGATGAAATATATATAACTTTAGTGAAACGAGCTTAATATCTAATATGATAAAGAACAAATTCAGAAGAATATTTTTTGTCAAAAAAAAAAGTTATAAAAATGTAGAATTTGTAAAATTAGGTTTTCCAAAACATGTTCATTATATTACTAAGATGAGAATAGATCGATTGCATTTTTTTGAAAACAAAGGAGCTTATATAACAAGAAAAATATAAAGCATGTGAGATAAGTTAATTACTCGACGCCGTTGAGGCCGATGTCATGAAGCCAGACTATGGTGGCCTTATGAGTTCCTCTGGCTGGAACAACTTCAGTCTTTCCAAATTCAAGACCACTTCCGTTTCCACTACCTATAGAGATTTTCATCATATACAAATTTATTAACCAGTTTCAGACAGAAAATATATGAGAGAAAAATAAAATGTCCAAAAACTTTGATAACTATGGATGGAAGAGACATAAACAATCACAACAAGAAAAACACATACCAGAAGCCATGTTTTGATGAGAATAACTTTTTGTTTCTTAAGGATACTTTTTTGTTTTTAATCTTTTGAAAACTCTTAAGTTGCAAATAGAGATGGAAAATATAAGGGAAGGTAAGGGGAGGACATTGTGTATTTATACACGAAAGGAGTGTCGTGGAAAAAAATCTTTGTATTTAAAGTTGGTTGCATGACAAAAATCTCTTAAAAGTTGGAATGATGAATTAAATTTATTGTCTATTAATTTCTCTTTTGTTGATAAAATATTTCTAGATTACTTTATAGAATTATTTGAAATTAACTTCAGTGAATATTCATGAAGAAATTATATATAAACAAAAAAATCAAACTATATGACTAATGTTTTAGAATTCACCCACGAGAATTCTTATAAATATTTTGAATTCAAAGTCTTGAACATTACAAAATATATATAGAGAATTAATAGTTGCCTAATTTTTAAAAGAGCTTCTCGATTCAGTAGCAAAACACAGTTGAAGCACAATATCTTTTTTTTTTTTTTTCTGATAAAGGACAATTAATATCTTCTTCAATGGCGAGTCGTTATGAGATTTTCAATCGACATGTCATTCTTGCCTCAACCATTCTTACCCAAATGTATTTTCAATATCGTTAATGTTTCTATCAAAATCGAAAGAAATTAAAGCCTAGAAAGATCTAACATTGCTTTTATTTATACTCGAGATGATGAAAATAATTAATTCATATTACTTAATAAAATTTTGTTATTTTCAATTTGGATTTTTAACCGTTTTAATTTAGTTATATTTTTTGACAAACAAAAATTCGGTAAAAAATTGTTCACCCAAGACCCAGCACCGTCAGGTGATTTGCTGAAGCTTCCCACAGGCTAGTCTTGTGACTTTAAGAAGTCAATTAAGAAGTCTTTGGTTTTGATATGAAGAGAACTTGGAAAAGCCTTAAGAAAAAAAAAAGCATTAAACCCCTTTATTCATGATCAAGAATCCAACATGGACAAAAAGAAGAAACAACAAAATAAATCACAAAACAACGAACCATGAAACTATATATACCCCCAAGAAACCCACCCATTATACATTCTCCACTATCTCAAGTTTATACTAGTTTTTTTCTTTTCTTTAATTTACCCCACCAATTCCTTTTCCTTCCAAGTTATTCTTTCTTCTTTTTACGGTCGACCATATCGCCTATATAGCTAGATGCATCGCAGTCTGTATAGTTTAACGTGAGCCCTCAAGCCCGAGCCTCGTTGTGAGCCAATGAACGACCTCATCCATTTCTTTGGGAACAGTATAGTGACCAAGTCTGCACATTGACATAAACCCAAAACTCTTAATATATAAGTATATTCAAACAAATGATAAAATCAAATCATGTTTGCAACTACTAAGATTAATTGAAGTTTAATTACCCTTCGTACGGGTTGAACATGACTTGTCGAAATCCAGCCATGCAAAGGGACTGCGCAGATTTCTCTCCAAACCTATAAGGAACCACGTCATCGGCTGTGACACAAGACAATCAGTAAAAGATCAGCTTTTCGCGGTCATTAGTTAAAGCGGAAAAATAAATATATATGTAGACTACAAAAGGACTTGTTCACACATACAAGTTCCATGTGTAAGTATGACTGGTAACGATGAAGCACGCCTTACAGCCTCATATGAACATTCTATTTTGCTCCTTAAGCTCCTATAAAGTTAAGTTAAGGCTTATATCAGTAAAAACACAAAAAAAAACACAGACTACTTAACATTAAGTTATAAAACAAAACAAAGTTAGTATAACACGAAGGCTTGAAGAGTAATTACTTCCAACCAGGAAGCCAGCCACTGAGCCCTACAACAGCTCGTAGGTTTATAGGGTAAGTGTGGCCAGTTCCATAATGTCCAAGAGCATAGCAAGTCGCGGAGTAGAGAGATATTGCTGCTCCCATGCTAAAACCTCCTATCCCGACTTTAACTATCAAGATCAGAAGGACAATTTAAAGATTAGCTAGAAATCGGTGTAACGCATATTATATGATCTAAAATGTGGTCATATATGTCTCCTGCTTACCATCTGCTGGTTCAGAGGACAAAAGGTTAGCGATATGTGAAGCTGAGGCATCTAAACCTTCCATATCATCATGACCGTTTTCAGAAATTTCTCCAACATCAAACCCTGATTAATAATGTGCAACCATTGATTCAATTTCCAATTCTAGTATTACTTTTAGAGACATCAAAGAATTTCAAGCGAAACAAGTATAGAAGAAAGCCAACTAATCTTACATGCAGTGCAGGTAAATCCACCAAGACTTGAAACAGGACGCGTAGGAGCAGTCGGGCAAATCCATTTTATCTGTTGAATAGCAAAAGAACTCTTTTTCAGAAACTTCAGTACAAAAATACCTCAATGTGATTTTGGTGGATTCATTACAAAATATGCTAACGGATTCTTACATTTGGAAGATGCAAGCTTTCCATGAGCTGAGATGAGCTGCACACAAAACAGAGACAATAGGTGAGAATAGCATGGATGTTTCAATGGAATTTATCGGATTAATACACAAAACATGGAATATTCTTTTTCCTATGTGACGAGAAAATTGTCTTGTTAATATTCTACCAGCAATAGAACTAAAGTGAGCTAGTGGTCCACCCACTGAGCCGTGAAATAAGGTATATACAACCTATTTTTATTACAAATTAACTTTAATGAACTAAACTTAATATTCTCATAAGAGAAGACATTTGAGAGGAAAGGTACAATGGAAAATCTATTAATTCTTTGCGGCGCCACAACAATTATATACAAATAAAACTTCACAAAAAAAAAAATTTAGGTTAAAGAACAAGACGCACGTATAAAATTTTATTTGAAAATTAGTATTAGAGAACAAGCCAAAATTCCACTTTAGAAATATATGACAAGAACAAACATAACAATAAAAATAAGCCATGTGAAGAGTGTTACCTAGAGCCATTGTCACCAAGACCATGAAGCCATACTAGAGTGGCTTGATGCTTTCCTTTAGGCCTCACAACATAAGTCCTTCCAAATTCATACCCCCTTGCATTTCTACTACCTTCAATGATTTTACCAAATACAGAGTCATTAACCAATTTCATTCAGAGAATTCATATATTTCTTTAAAATAACTGGAGGATTCCAGGCCGCCGAAACCCAAACTAATCTTTGAGCCTATAGAAATTATCTGAGAAAAACTTGATCACAACAAGCAGCACTAACATTTCAAGAAAACATATAACATGAAAAATCAAGAAGGAAAAAAACAAACCTGAACCCATGCTTTGATGAGAATAACTCATTGTTGTTCAAAGGTATCCAAACGCTCTACAGGTTTTGTAACTAGTCTTTTGACAGCCTTCAAGTTTCAAAATACAAAAAGAAGTGATGATAAATATATGAGAAGGCAGTGTGTATTTATACACCAAATTAAAGGCGTGATGTTGAAATGTGAAATAAAAGAAAAGAGGTGAATCTGAATCATTCACTATGGGATGCTCAATGTGTACAACAGCTAAACAAAACTACTAGAAAGGGAATGGAAGGAGAAAGCTAGAGGATGCATCCATTGAAAAAGGAGCGTATAAAAAGAGATTAAAGAAAAGAAAATCAGTTTTTTTTCTTTATACAACAAAAGAAATAAATCTTTTTGGAAACATAAGGAATAAAAAAAACCATAGCAGAGAGCTAGCGGGTAACAACACACAGAGGAGAGAGGGAGACAGAGAATCAATGCCTTGTGGGCAGTGGTGGAGGGAAAATAAAAGAAAACTTTTCTTCCTAGAAGAATATTAATTCTAAATATAACAATAAATATTTTTTACCTGAAACATTAAGGCATAATCCAAAAATGAAAAAGAAGACAAATCTCCTACTTCAATCATTTATTTATGAAAAAAAATGAGATGATTGATGGATACCCTCATACCCATTAACTAGAAAGCTTGTGAGAAAATCAAGCCAACAAAAAAAACAAAAAACAATTAGTTTGGAGAATTGATTACAATTAAGGGTTTGTTTTGTCTAAAGGTTCTTGGATTATATGGTAAAGATCTTGATCTATTGCAATGATAACAAGTATGGAAAAAAGCCATAAGAGACCAACCTGGATTTTCAGGTGGGGTGAAGAAGATATTGAGGAAAAAGACACAAATCTTTTACATTAATTTCAACGCTTTGTTCATTGCTGTGATCTGTTTGCCATTGTTAATGGTTATTGCCCAGTGCCCACCAATAGATTCAAATCTTTTGGGTTTCTCTGTACGAGTGAGTGAGGACTGAGGAGCCCATTTCACCAAAATTTGCCGCTTAATTTTAAAATAATAAATCTACCAAAAAAAAAATATAACTCTTTAGTTATTTATTTATCTATGATCTACAAAACTTTCAGTTTTCCTTATGATTAAATCTGAAAGACTAAGTGGAATTCCTTTAGTCTAGTGATTTATAATGTTTTTACATCAAATTACGAATTTCGTAATTTGTCAATAAGAATAACAAAAGTTTGGTTGGATTATTTTGAATTTATATTTTTGAAACTTTAATTAAGGAAAAAATTATTTATAGGTCTTGAAAAAAAAAATTAATTTATCACATTTCTAACCAAAACTGATAAGTTATTATATTTTGTGGAGGTGACCTGAAAAGGGAATAATGGGAAAGGTGAGTGGGTCTGAGCACATGCACCACAATGCATGTGTCACCTATAGTATCCACTCTTCATGCCCCCAATCACCCATCACTTCCATTTTTCCCCAATTTTATTAAAATCTGAAGTTGGTGGGTGAGAACAAGAATTTATTCTTATCAATCAGAAATTATAATGAAAGTGTTTGTTTAATGTATTAAGTGTTTTTGTGCTAAATGCGTGTGATTTAAACAAATAATGTAATATCATGTAAAGTAGTATACCATCAAATAAAATAATATAATATTTGTTAAAAATACGCAACAAAATATCAGACAAAAAGCGATATAAACCTAATTATTGCATTTTTTAATATTTTCTTAAACTTTTTTCCACGAAAAAATCTCTTTGGAATGATTACTATCTGAACATATGATAGTACTGTAGTATATTGGAGTAATTGTTAGCTGGAAATAATTATGCAAATGGTTGACTAAAATTATCGGGAAAAGTGCAATATGACACTATGCTTAAAAAAATGGCGGTACCATATTAGATTAATTTATTTTCTTATGAAGGTCAAGCAATTTGCAACTTAATTATATTCTACAGTGTAAAGTGTTTCGTATTAGCTTTTGTTTGTCAACTCTTTTTGTACCCCAACCATTTTCTTAAGAAAAAAAAATGACTTCAATTGGAGTGAAGAATCAGCCGAAACTAGAAAAGTTGAGTTCAACTTTTATTTGATGTTAACTTGATTTATAATATTTTGGTGGTATTGCATTAAATTTGAGAAGGAGCGATGCTTTCGGCACTACAATGTTAACTCCTTAATGGTATTCAAAAGGGGTACAGTGTTTGTTTGTTCGTAGGGTTAAAGGGCTAATTAATTGGCCATTGTAAGTTTATGCGTTTTAATTATGTTAATTATAGGATAAAACTCTTTTGATTTTTTTCTCTTTAAACTCTGTTGATCGAATACATAGACGTGTATATGTCTATATCACTATGTTTTTTTTATACTCTTCATTCGATTTTGTTTTCAACATTTACACAGCATATTACAAAACTCATACGGCGATACAATGTATTTCGAAAAGATATCACTAGATTAAGGAAATGATTATAAGGTAAAGGAACTAAGCATTTTTTTATAATAGAGTTAGAGTAGCAAATGTGTGCTTTACATTAGTTAAGAGTTTTAATGTGTTATGCTAATTAGTATCTGTCTTAAATGTCTTTATTGAGTAGACGTTAGTGAACCAAAATAAGGTAGCTAGGGTTCCTACCATTGTTTAGGCTTAGTGTTTAGACCTGTTTAAATAAATTACCTAAGCTAAAGAAAATTACTATTTTATAATTACATACAAAAAAAGCCATATATGTATTTTTGATAATCGAAGTTTTCTATGTTGAAAACTATACTAATCTAGAGTAGGCTAGTGATCTAACTCCTATGCATCATCCCATTTTGTTGGCTTAGATTTAGATTCGAATTCATCTACGAACATCAACAAAAGAATGCAAAATCACTCTGACTAAAAGAAAAGAGAAACAGTACATAACAACCAATTTCTGTGTTTCGAGCAATGCTAGTAGACCAACACATCTTCCCTTGAGTTAAAATAAAAACTCTTAAAAGATTCATATAAGCTAAAAAAAAAAAACAAAAAAAATTGAATGTATGTATGAGAGTTGATAATGAGGGCAAGCTGTATGGGACTTTAAAGAAGTATATATATTTATGATTTGTCTGAAATAGAAAGGGAATAGAAACTCCAACGTTCGTTTTCTTGAGATTGTTTTTATTATAAAACTCTTGGAATTTTTGGCGGAATCGATTCGCCAAGCATTTCTTTATATTTACTTGGTAGGTTTTGTTTTGGTTTCAGACGGTGGCCAAAAAAATGTTTTTATGAGAATAATATTTTTACCAAAACTGTTTTTTCCCCCGTTTTTAATATATTTGTATACGTTCATCATGTATCTAGTTTTCTACATAAACATATAGATTATGGTTGTACACAAACACATTTTTTGTGTTAAGATAAACTATTGAAATAAACTCAGGGGTACATTTTTTGTGTTAAGATAAACTGTCTCAAATTTTGTTTTTTTTCAATTGTTTTTAGCCGTAGAAAAAAGCAACAATATTTGTTAGAAAAATATAGAAAAGAAGCTTTAGGAATACATCTTAGTAGTGTTGGAGAATAAAAACGACTTTTGATGTTAACGTCGAGTGTTCTTGTTCTTCATATTCCCTTCTTTTTGTTGTTATTATATTAAATAGGAACAAAAATTGGATTCTTGTTTAATTAGTACTTCACCAATTAAGGAACAAGGTCGAGAGAAAATCGAGTTTCTTCCTTTTTATGCTTTTTTTTTTTGTTTGGTTCGGGCATCTACGTTTGCTTGTCTTATTCAGGATCTCTTTCCCAAAAAATAAAATGTGACACCGAATCTGGCTTCATTGCTATATTAGATGTATTTTTTGTTGGAAATTTTGAACGATGCCAATTAAACCGCGCGCCAGCCACCATGCATGTATCATACTTTATCATTTTAAAAGTATACATCGATTTTTTTTTTTTTAATATTTGTCTATCATACTTTTGACAGTTTTCATTATTCCATTATACATATTTAGTAAGGAAAAAAAAAACTCCAATTGTTTCATTAACAAAAAAAAAAACCTCAAACTTAGTGTTGATTTGGACGAATTAACTGAATGCCAAACAAAACAAAAAATATACAAATTTATCTAAATAGGTCCAAAACCAGCCGAAACCAATTCAAAGAAAATGACCAGAACTTTCCGGCGACTTTTCCGGCGGCCCGTAAGTTTCACGTTGTTTTGAGGTCATTGGAATATGTTAAGAGCATTGATTTGGCCATTTATCCTACTTGGGCTTAACCTGAGCGTGTGTGGTTTTTAGGATAAGCGTAGTTTACGTACACTGTCGATTTTTGAGACAAACATCTACTTGACATTCTGCCTAGAAATATTGATGAAGTTTAGAGCTCAGAATGAAATTTAGTTAAAAACTTGTAGGTATAATACCAAGTTTTTCTCATCTACTATAAATCAACCAACCTTAGTATCAAACGGACCTTCATGGTAGTAGATGTCAAGCAACTTACTTTCCTATACACCAATAGCATAACAAAGTGAAGACTAAATTTCTGCTCTTGGTGCAATATTGAACCACACTACATATACTTTTGGTTAAAACTAATCAACAATAGATATTGAAGAAAAATACAATTTATTGTTATTCCAGAATTTAACGCCTTTTTTTTTTTTTCTTGAAGATCACATCAAAGTGCCAGAAATACTCAGGATTTAAAAATTCTTAATATACATAAACATAAATAATCATCTCCAACTCAGCTTTAAGCTCATCTTTCTCGTGTCTAGTTGCAATAGCCATTATATCCTCCACATTCTTCTTTACAGAGGTCTCTGCTATAAGATACAAACGTAACGACATGAACAAGATACACAGACGTAATGACAAGTCCGAAATAATGGATATATCTGACATTTTTAATTCGGAATAATTATCTACGCCATACCACTTTACACAATTGGTTGTGAATGAATAATTTGAGCTTCCTTCATACCTTAAATTCGTTTAAAACATGATTAATAATATCTGGCGGTTTTTGTTGAATGCTCTAGAATTTCTTCTCATTCCTAAATTGAACCACATGATCCATGGAAAAGTTTCATTATCACCATTCGAATTAAGATGATTCGAGATTGTCCAAAGTAGATGATTCAAATCGGAATACACCAAACTTAAAGGAGAAACCTCTGATGCTAACATGATTGGTGATATTGCCCATGATAGAAGGGAAGAGGACATTCGAAGATCGCATATTAAATTGTGTAGCAAATTATATGATTCAATTAGAATAATTCATATCTGTTTAAAAAAAAAAAATGCTAATACATGTTGATACAAATCTAGTGATTCAATTTTGGAAATATAATATGATCAAACAAAATTTTGAAAGGATGAAAAGTTGAAGAATGAAGGGAAAAAGACAGAGATAGTCTAAGCGTCGATTGTTTTTGTTAATGCTTCAAAAGGCTATTATCGTCCGACTACATCATACTATGTTATATGTTGAATTATCAATCAATGTGTCATCTGCCTAATTTTGGATTGCTTTTGGATTATCTTTAAAAACCGCCCAACCACCGCCATGATCGGCACCACCACCACCGCCATGATCGGCACCACCACCGCCATGATCGGCACCATCACCACCGCCATGATCGGCACCACCACCACCGCCATGATCGATACTAGCATCCCCATGATCGGCACCAGCATCCCCATGATTGGCACCACCAACATCGCCATGATCGACATTAGCATCCACATGATCGGCACCAGCATCCCCATGATCGGCACCAGCATCGTCACCGCCATCATCGACACAGCTACTGGAAGGATCGGCACCGCCCAAACCACCACAACAGCTGCCACCAAGGCCACTGCTGCCATCACCGCCACCCGACCGATGGTGCCATGATCACCACCACTGCCACCACTGCCGTTGCAGCAACTCAAACAGCGTTCATTCTAATGACAATATCATGGAGTTAACAGTCAAATCTCATACTGAAAAAGTAAAAAGCTAACCTTATCAAACACACAAACACATGGCTCAAAATCAAGTTACTGTTTCATTCAGGGGAAGTTCTTCAAATATGAATAATAAGCAAAGACTAATGCTATTTAGAGCTCAATTGAGAAACGTATACAAAGTGACTCTAGCAGCTCTGATATGAAAAACAGAGAAGTACATGAACATATAACTGAATGCTCCACGCTAAGGAAGTTCAAGGTCAGGGAATACTAGTGTAAGAAAACACTATGAAACAAAAGTAAACTTGACATTCTAACTAGAAATGCTGATGAAGTTTAAATTTTACAGTGCCATTCAGTCAAGATACAGAAAGTAACACCAAGATTTTCTCATGTACTACAAAATCAACTAACCTTTGTACCAAAAGCACCTTCAGGGTCAAGCAACTTCTCTCCCTATACACCAAGAACATAACAAGGTGAAAATTAGCTTTCTCCGCTCAGAGAATGCAATATCGAACCACACTCTCCACTCTTGGTCAAGATTAATCAACTAAAGACATCGAAGAGAAATACGATCCAATGGTATTCCAGGATCTAAAAAGAGCAATTCTTGTCCAGAAGAGAATATCATGATCACACCAGAGTGCCACAAAAACACAGGTTTGGGTCATGCTCAAGATCCTAAAATGCAGATAAACACAAAAAAAAAAAAAAAAGAACTCACGGTCACCTCAAGCTACTCTCTCTCATTTCCGGTTGAGATAGGCAAGATATCCTCCACATTCTTCTTTGCAAAGGTCTCTGCTGCAAGATACACAAGTAGTGACAAGTCCTTCCTTCAGTAGAGAGAACAAAATCTATGAAACATGAAAGAAACTTAAGCATATTAATCTTACTTAGCAAACAAATTACATTTAGAAAACAGAGCCCTAGATTGGTGAAGAGAGACCTGAAGAACCTTGAATAAAAAGCGACACAAGCATTTATGATTTATCAAATCGCTTCTTCTTTTTTCCATTCTTAATCGCATTAACTATCTCAGGGAAACGTTTTAAGATGTTCATATATGGAGAATCCGCATTCCAATCCAGCACACATATAAAGCATCAGTGCAAGATATGAGAAGAAAAAGTAGTTAAGCGTGCTTGCCCAGTAGTACTAGGATATGGGTGACCTCCCCGGGAAGTCCTCGTGTTGCACCCCTTGAAAAAGTTGACCAAAAAAAAAAAGTAGTTCAAATGTTATTTTCACCTGATTCGGAGCTGAAACGGCGAGGATAAACGGACGAAGAAACTGAAATCGCCGATCCCTTGGCAGCGAGATGAAGACCAACGGGCTTGCAGACGACAAATCGGCAAGGGGAAGCAGCAGCGAAATTGGCTACTGCTAGGGTTTTGAGATGAAAAGAAGAAACGATTCTTCTCATGATGCGATCGAAAGATTTCTTCAAGATTCCGTTTGGGTTTTTCCGAGAGAATTGCCAATTGCGATTCGCTGTGGCACGTGTGAGATATTGGGCATGCGAATTGTGTCGCCTAACTGAAATTAGATGTTTAGATTTCATGCAATTTCAATCACCATAGGTCCATATATATATATATGAATCATGTTCGGCAATTTTCAAAAATATTATATTTTTAATTTTTTTATAAATATTATTATAAAAAGATTCTTAAAAATATCATTATTAGTTTTAATTTTTTAAAATACAAAACCCTTTATTTGTATTTCATCATTTTGTCTCTAACTCTATTATAAATCTCTTCTACGAGGATTACATTGTTTCCGGTTAATAAATTGATGATGTTATAAAAAAAAAAAACAAAATTTAAAATAAACTTTAACCTCTCAAAACTAAATCCTAACTAAATCCTAAACTATAAATACTAAATCCAAACCCAAAAATACTAAACCAAACCCAAAAAATTAAATTCTAAATCCTAAAAATATTGATGAAGTTTAAACTTAAGTGTGAAATTCAATCAAGAAATTGTAAGTCATACCAAGTTTTTCTCATATTACATTTAGAGGACATAACTCCAGATTGATGAAGGAAAGCCTAGAGAACCTTGATTGTAAGTCCGCACAATTTATTTCAAATTTCTCATAGTTTATATATCCCCTTTAAAAGATTATCGACATCTCCAAGATCAGTTATTTCATCTCAAAATGCAAAGGTGAAAGAGACTTTTGGCTACTAGTAACATTGTACTATCGTCTGCCTGCAAAAAAATCCACCAAAATCCCAAGAATGGATATAAGAGCATCTCCATCAATAATATTTTAATAGATTTCTCAACAATTAAAAAATAATAAATAATAAAAAAGTTGGAGAGAGAGAGAAACGGTTTTAAAATTAGATATTCTTAGAACCTCTTGAAAAATTCATTTAATACATTAATATGATTGGTTTAAATATTTTAAATGATTTAAAATTTAAATAAATAATTTAATGTTATTAAAATAATATATTTGAGAAACTTGCATAGTTTCTAACCGATGAAAATGCCCTAAGAGCATCTATATCAAGGGTATCTCATAGAGTTTCTCACTAATAAAAAAATAATAAATAATATAAAAATATGAGAGAAAACTATAAACGGTTCTAGATTTAGAACTTTTGAGAAACTATGGAGAAACTCATTTAATAGTTGTCTTTCTATGATTGGTTGAGTTTGTTT
>OVAY01002744.1:0-15407 GCA_900406395.1 Kernera saxatilis | reverse complement strand
TTAAAATCCACAAACTCTACACAAATCCATCTCCCAATAACCCCCCCTAATATTATATGATCGAGGTATGGGCAAGAAAATAACACGTCAATTTACAAAAAGAATAAAGTCTCACATAATACAAATTGCGAGCCGAGGGTGGCAAGTAAGATGTGTGGTATAGAGAGTTGAGTGTGAGTAGGTTTTGAATAAAATGCATTGAACCTTCTATAAAATCAAGAACCTTTGTCTGTGAATTTATATGTAAACACATCTTCTTTAGCTCTATTACTTGTTTATTCACCAAAAAGATGGGATCCATTTCGACAATGGAGTTCGAATCTTCTTCATCATCTCCAAATCCAATTCATGTAATGCTCGTGTCGTTTCAAGGACAAGGCCACGTCAATCCTCTTCTTCGTCTCGGCAAGCTAATTGCTTCAAAGGGAACACTCGTTACCTTCGTCACTACTGAGCTTTGGGGGAAGAAAATGAGACAAGCCAACAAGATCGTCGACGGTGAGCTTAAACCTGTTGGTTCCGGTTCACTCCGGTTTGAGTTCTTCGACGAAGAATGGGCAGAGGAAGATGACCGGAGAGCTGATTTCCCTTTGTACCTCTCACACCTCGAACAAATCGGGAAACGAGAAGTGTCGAAACTCGTGAGGAGATACGAGGAAGACAACGAGCCCGTCTCGTGTTTGATCAATAATCCGTTTATCCCATGGGTCTGCGACGTGGCGGAAGAGCTCAACATTCCTTCTGCTATGCTCTGGGTCCAGTCTTGTGCTTGTTTCTCTGCTTATTACCATTACCAGAACGGCTCTGTTTCTTTCCCGACAGAAACAGAGCCTGAGCTCGATGTTAAGCTTCCTTGCGTTCCACTCTTGAAACACGACGAGATCCCTAGCTTCCTCCATCCTTCTTCTCGGTTCGCCGGATTCCGAGAAGCGATTCTTGGACAATTCAAGAATCTGAGCAAGCCCTTTTGTATCCTGATCGATTCCTTCGACGCCTTGGAACAAGAAGTGATCGATTACATGTCGAATCTCTGCCCGATCAAAACCGTTGGACCGCTTTTCAAAGTGGCTAAGACCGTGACATCTGAGGTAAGCGGTGACATCTGCAAACCAACGGATCAGTGCCTCGAGTGGCTAGACTCGAAGCCGAAATCGTCCGTGGTCTACATTTCGTTCGGGACAGTTGCGTATTTGAAGCAAGAACAGATCGAGGAGATTGCTCATGGAGTTTTGAAAGCGGGTTTATCGTTCTTATGGGTGATTAGACCTCCACCGCATGATCTAAAGGTAGAGACTCATGTCTTGCCACAAGAACTGAAAGAAGAGAGCGGTAGAGGTAAAGGGATGATTGTGGAATGGTGTCCACAAGAGCAAGTCTTGGCTCATCCTTCAGTGGCGTGTTTCGTGACTCATTGTGGATGGAACTCGACGATGGAGGCTTTGTCTTTGGGAGTTCCGGTGGTTTGTTGTCCGCAATGGGGAGATCAAGTCACCGACGCGGTTTATCTGATTGATGTTTTCAAGACAGGAGTGAGGCTTGGCCGTGGAGCGACGGAGGAGAGAGTTGTGCCGAGGGAAGAAGTGGCGGAGAAGCTTTTGGAAGCGACGGTTGGGGAGAAAGCGGAAGAGTTGAGGAAGAATGCTTTGAAATGGAAGGCGGAGGCGGAAGCGGCGGTGGCTCCCGGAGGATCGTCGGATAAGAATTTCCGGGAGTTTGTGGAGAAGTTAAGCGTGGGAGTATCCAAGGTTAAGGAAAATGGACATTAGACAAAGACTCTAAAACTTTAAATGGTAACAGTTGAATTTTGCAGAAATCAATTGTGGAATGATGGAATTTAGCGGAATAGCTAAGAATCTAAATGAGAACGGACATCGACATAAGCATTATTGTCTTAAATTATTTTTGATTATGCATTCTTATTGTTTCGTACTTTCATTGAGTCTTGGTTATAATAAATCTGTTTTTTTTTTCTTTGTTAACTATATTCATTATGTGGATTTTGTATTTGTTTTTCATCGAATAATTACTTAATTCAATATTTGGCACATGCTTGTTTCTAATTTTTTTTTTATAACGTCGTTTGTTTAATTATTAATTTGAAATTTGAAACAGAATTTACATAGTTATCTATGAAAGATACATATACAAACCAATAAAATAATCAATGCTGAGTAACGATATAACCGAATAAATGAAATTATACACTACTTCCGATTACATATAAACTTTACACGCTAACAGACTCTCACATATGTTATTTTCCATGTTTGTATTTCTCCTCAATTTGATATATAATCATCTTGTTTGATCCTCAATCTATTTCTAATTTAGTTTTTTTTCTTTTTTCATATTTATCTTTCCTAACTTTTATTACAAAACCAATGTAATCTATTAGTTTATGTTAGTACTATTGCTACGTCATCACTCACATTTAGATTCAATAATCTATGTTATTGACCCAAAAAAATGTCATTATTTCTTAGTTACTTCCGTGATTGTCCCAATATAGCAAAAGCACAATTTCTGCTTGCAAAACGATTAATTTATTTTAAACTCCCACATTTCCAACTTATACTGCAATTTGACCCCAAAGAAATTTCTTTTCCATTATATTTTAGGATACAGGACTAAAAAAAAGTCAAAATGAATAATTTTATGAACATTTTATAAAATCCTGACCCCTTAATTTTCCACAACTTTCAAATCAACCCTCTTCTTAAAAAATTATTCAGGTTAAAACTCCAGCCGGAGTAATCGCCGGAGATCACGAGACGCCGAATCATCCACTTGAACGACGACGACCTCGCTTTTCTCCTTTCTCCAGAACGAAGGCAAAGGCAGAGAGCTCGGCGCCGGAGAAACGACGAGAGTCGTCGATCCGGCGAAGACCTCCGGTGAGAATCTCTCGGTCTTCGAAATCGAATCAAATGATTCTCCTCTTCTAAGAATGGTCACTTTCTCAATACTGAATTCATCAGAGCCGAACCGCCCCCTGTGGTGGTTACGTCGAACCGGCGGTTTCCGGTTACCATTATTCCCCCGATGCCGAAAATTCGCCGGTGGATCTCTTATCCGGTCACCTAGACAATTTTGTGGCCGTAAAACCTCTGTGCCCATTGTTAAAAAGAAGATGGATCTTTCTTTTTAAATAAAGAAGATGAAATTTTGTTATCTGCGTAATGAAGTTTCTTCGAGTGGCCAAAGAGTTTCGTCGGAAGAGGAAGAAGAAGAAAAGGGTATAAATGTCCTTTTCTTCTGTTCCTCCTCGATAAAATGGCAGGGATTACCAAATTAATGAGTTTTTCTCTCTTCAAATAGGAAGAAACAGAGGAGGAGAGAGAAAGAAGGTGAACGAATGTGGACGAGAGAGAAGAAGGGCATTTCTGTCCATTTTTTCTGGCATTCATTTCCTCGTATTTACTTGATACGAGGAAACGCATCTTTTTTGGTTTAAACTTTAAAGTTTTCTATTTTTGTTGATTTTCTTTTAAATTTGGATTATGGACTTGCAAGAATTTATAAGATCCGATTAGTGAAACTATGCAAAAAGTTTACATAAACATAAATATAAAGTGTACAAACAACGACTATATGTCTCTACTATAAGTTTGTTGTACTAAAGTATGACTTTATTAAAAAACAAAAACACACAAATCTTCTAGAACCGACATTGAAATTACGATCTAGAGATCCATACAGAGATAAGAGATAACAGATCCAGCTCTCCTTATCGTCCTCTCGCTCACTTTCCATTTCTCTATCAAAACCTTCTTGATGTGTGGACAGCTCGAGACGACAGTAGCCACGCCAGCCGAACTGATCCCTGGACAGTAAACCATGTGACAAGTCTCCAGCAGTTTGCACTTTTGTACAAGATGGTTCAGACCAGTGTCTGTTATATGGTGGCAATGCGACAAGACCAAGTCTTTCAGCATTGGGCATCCTTCTCCAAGCTCAGCCAACGCCATGTCTCCGATGTTCTGATCAAAACCCCGAGCTTCAGATCTCAATAACAAACACACACACACACACGCTTTTGTCTGAAGCAAAGGTTGGTTTTATTTACCTGAAGTACACTGATGTCGAGGTGAGTGAGTCGAGGACAGCCTCTGGCGATTGCTGAGATTCCAGCATCTCCAATTTGATGACAACCACTTACGTTTAGTTGTTGTAAGGAGCAACCTTCTCCAATGGCGACTAATGCTACATCTCCAACTCTAGATAAGATCAATTGATCAAACGATTAGCTTCTGTCCTGGTACTGTTAAGAAACAAGATTCAAAAGAGTTGCAGGCTTTACTTATCGCAAAACCGAAGACTAAGCTCGGTTAGTGATTTGCAATGCTTTCCAACAGCTATAACTCCTTTGTTTCCAATCTACAACAAAAACCCCGCAAATAAGAGTTTCTATGTCAACAGTTTAGGAGAATAATTTATTTCAAGAGATGAGACATTATGCCTCATAGCATCTGCGGATATGGAGTTTTTTGAGGTTGCGACAGCCTTTAGCAATACTGCATATAGCATTGTCTCCAATGCCTGAGCAGTCTACTAAGTGAAGTATTTCTAGGGATTTACACCCCTTTCCAATTTCGTGAAGAGCGGAATTACCAATCCTTTGGCAATACAATAAAGCTAACTCAGTGAGTCGCCTGCAAAAATCCGAAAAATAACGGTCTAGTCAATGATCCAGCCCATAGTGATTTCAGGTACTGTCAACAAGAAAAAAGAAAGTGAGAAAGAAAATGTACGGGCAAGATCTTCCAATTGCCTCTAGTCCAAGGGTACCAATGTTGTGGCATCCATTAATTTCTACACGCGTAAGTTCCTTGCAACCTTGAGCAATAGCTTCTAAACCTTTGCAACTCACAAAGTAGCAATCACTTAGAGTGAGATTTTCCAGCTTCTTACACCCTTTACCGATGGCCCGCATGCCCCTGAATTACAAGAGATAAAATCAAGTAAAAATATTATCCTACACAAGGCCATCACAAAGATAAACAAAAAAGGACAGCACAAAGGCAAGTGTCCTTCCATGTCCTTCAAATGGTCAAACCAACTCTGAGACGTGTCATATACCCTCGGGAAATAATTTCACATGACAATATCTGATAGAAGCATATAATGCAAGACCAAAATCATGGTGTTTCCTGATTGTGCTCATCAAATAGCCAAAGGTACTTAAAAGATAACTAACTTGTCAGTAAATTGCTGAAAGCTATACAAAGCCAATCGCTCCAACGAAGAACACAAGGCTCCCACTGCGGAAAATGCCTCATCCGTCACATTAACACATTGAAGCTTCAGATTTCTCAAACGGTTGCATCCCTGGGCTACTGCCACCACTCCTTTATCATGGATGTATTCAGAATCCACAAACAATATTTCTAGAGATTTACAGTGAGAACCAACTGCTTCCAGGGATAAATCTGTTATTTTTGCTGAGGCAGCAACACCGATGGACTTCAAGGACTTCGCACAACCAACAACTAGATCAATAACTCCAGCATCAGTTAAGCCTTCACAAAACCGCAGGTTTAATTCTTCGAGTTGCTTACAAAACTTTCCAACAGCTGCTAAGCCTTGATCTCCAACAAAGCAACCCTAAAGACCACATCCTAAGCATATGAGATCATAATTTGTATCAAGAGGATATTGGAAAAGACTATTAACAGTTCCAAATAAGCCAGAAAGAATATTAACAGATCAAACTAAAGCTTCTTCATATAATTTCAATCGCAAAGACCAAGTGTCGTCAATATCTACCTAAAACATAAGAATTAAATTACCTGTAAATCCAGAGATCTAAGAGAAGTGCACTTTTGAGCAAGGGAATGCAAACCAAAACTTGAAACATTAGGGCACCATATCAGGCTCAAGTTTTCTATTCTTGGAAATCCATTCGCAAGAGCAGTCAAGCCCGCATCAGTCAAGCTGCATGACTCGGCGTTCTCAGATTCAGAATGCGTCTTATCAGTCAAATCCTTACGTTTACTTGATGAAGGCGATGACTTGTTGCTCCCGCGCTTTCTTTTCTGCAAAATGAGTTTTTGTAAGTCCTCTCAATGATAACAACTAGAGAACCAAACAAAACATGCACATGGGGTGAAGTTTCTCCAAATAGACCAATGATTTTGCCTGACCCGTAAGCATAGACCCCTCTAATCCCTTTGACTTCGAAGGATAAATGATGAATCTCTCTAGAAATTATACTATGGACGAAAATAAATTCCAAACGTGCTCCAAAAAAAGGAGACTAAAGTTCAGAAATGGGATCAATGTAGAAAAACAAAAACTTGTAAGCAGTATGAATTCAATCAGAGATGAATACAGTTTCCAGAACCCAGAATCGAATAAAGCCTAATTTCAACTAAACCCAAACTCAATTCAAATCCAGATCCTCACAAATCTGACTAAATTTCAGAAATGGGATCAATGTAGATAAAAGAAAAACTTGAAAGGAGTATGAATTTAATCAGAAAACAATCTCAAACATTGTCCAGATACCACCAAGAAACGAATAACACGTAATTTCAACTATAAAACTCAAAACCAATTTCAAATCCAGATCCTTACAAAATTGACTAAATTTCAGAAATGGGATCAATGTAAAGCAACAATAACTTGAAAGCGGTATGAATTCAATCAGAGATGAGCCTAAAACAGCGTCCAGATACCCACCCAAAATCGAATAACGCCTAATTTCAACTATAAAACTCAAACCAGATCCACAAAAATTCGACATTTGATCGAATTCACAATCCAATTGCAAATCCCATATAGAAATGCCCGACCTGATCCCAAATCAACAGAACAATTCGATAAAAAAAATCGATCAGAGAACATACGGGAGGAGGAGAGAGGGAAGGAAGGGAGACGGAGAGACGCTCATCAACATGGATGGAGGTAACGTGGAGGAAGCGGCGAGAGAGGAGGGTGACGAAGATGTCGGGAGAAAAAGAGGCGCCGATACGAAGGGTGGTGCGGCTAAAGCGCTCGAGAGAGAGCCATCGCTTGCAAACGAGGGAGCAAGCGTCGCGGCTGGGTTTCGAATCAAGTCGCCGGAATATCTCGAGGATGAGTTCCTCCGGCAAGCAATTGTTAATCCGATCATGCCCTCTCATGATCCACCGCGAGAGAGAGAGAGAGAGAGAGAGAGAGAGATTTCACTTGAAGATGTATCCCTTGTTGTGTACTAGAGTCGTACAGAAACAGAGTACAGAAAGAAAGACATCCTCGATAAAGTAATTTTTTTTTGTCCTGTAAAATTATATTAATAGTCAGCCTCAGCCAATTACAACAACCACCTCGATAAAGTAATTGATCCTATGAGATTTAAAAAAAAAAAAAAAAAATTCCTTTCTTGTTTTCTTACTACGAAAAAACTTCATATGACCATAGCAATGTAACCTCGTGGTATCTGGTAAGCTAATGGAAATTAACTCTCCTCATTAAAAAAGCCATAGCAATCACATATGAACAATCCGTTTCGAGACAAATACTAGTCATAGAGATCGAGTTGAAACATTTCATAGACTCATAGTCCATAAAAGCGAAGTAAGTTCTGCGTGTAGCAGTGACAGACATCGACGTGAACTCCTCAACCCCAATATTTGTTTGATGTTTCCCTTCCTACATCAAAATTATTGATGGTGAAGGAACGTAAGAACTTGAACCATTAAGTTTGGTATCAGAAGATTAACAAAATGAATACGACAAGGCAGCTAACCAAATTTCGCCAAAATTTACCAAATTTATTTCAAGATGAAAAATCGACTTTGCTTGATTTTGTTTTACCAAACGTCGTTTTAACCACATAGCATCATATACTCGAATCTCCAAACAGAAGTCAGATATACACACAAATGTAAATCACATAAAGGCATTGTTGGGGTTCTGTTTATAGTTATAAATCTCATCACTGAAGCATGCATCATCTTATATGCCTTCTTCAGTTGTCACCTTGCCTCAACACACGCAATATGGTCAAGAAGAGATTGAGGATGTCCAAGTAGAGAGCCACTGATGCGAGGATGTATTCGTCATATGTGAAACGCTTGATGAGATTGTCGGTATCATAGACTATGTATCCGCAGAATACCAATGCGCTGATTCCTCCATATACAGCAACAGAGGTCGGGCCAAGCGGGAAGAACATCTGCACAAAACAAAATTTTAGGCTTTTTTTAATGTACGTGTGGAATTTGGGTGTTTTGTTTTATTGGTGAAGAGGGAGGATTCTAAGAGACAGACCTGGATGAAGCTGGTCACTACAAGAATAATCAGGCTAGTGAAGAGAATGGGTCCAAGGAAGCTGAAGTCTTTTCCTTTCTTTGCAGCCCAGAAAGTGTATGCGGTTAGAGACCCGACCACAGACAGTGTCAATATCAAGGCTTCAAGCACGATTCTTCCTGATAAAACACGCAGAGATTGTTACTAGAATATGACTTTAAGTTTCAGGAAAAATGTATTCTTTGACAATAACGTGAGTAAAGAAGCGGCTGGAACAGCGACAAATCACAAATTGTTGTTAATAAATAGATGATATTAAAGGGAAAGAGATACCAACCTTCTGTCATAGCACAACTGACACCAACAGTGAAGCTCAATGAGATAGTGAAGAGGGCAAGGAGGATCAGGTTAATAGGATGCTTCTGGTGGTAAATGTGCAAAGGCCAAATTACTGCAAAACATTATCTCCCAGTAATCAATCACATGAACAATAAATCTTCTCTAACATGTTTAAAATGAAATAAATAGCTGATGTACTACTGTGCATAAACAGCTCATCTCCAGAAACCGTGCTAGACAAAATTTTCAAGCATATAACAACACCAATTCAAGGTAGTAACAAATTCAAAATTTTACGATCTGAGCATATGATGCCACCAAGAGAATCCCTCCAGACAGAACCTAAAACTTGTTCTGAGTACTGAAGCAACCAAACCAACACCAAATGAGAGGCAAACAAAGCAAAACTTATAGAGGAGAAACTAACTAAAAAGTCTTTCGTAAGAAGACAGGAGATTTCAGCTGTTACATAACGCCACATCACTGCCACGAACACTCACTTAGCAAAATAGTTAAAGGGAAGAATGAGGATAAATAGGGGATTAAACATATCCGTGGGGTTGTTAAGAATTTGGTTGGTTTGGGCTCGGGAGGGTAAGGGATGCTCCAGAATTCAACCTTAGGTTTCTGGTTTGTTCTTTGTTCCATGTTTCAGTGCGAGATAAATAAAGGAAAATCAGTTCTGAATCCTAACATTACGCTATCATCACACCTATAACCATCGAGCTGCCAATCAGCATATAAAACAGGTTGTATCAACCTCGATTTACATCATCTAAACCATCAGATTTATAAACACAGCAAAAGATATAAATATAGTTAAAAGAAGCAATCAAGACTAACGAATCAGCTACAAAGAAAAGGTTGGAGATCGAATCATCTCGACAACATCAAATGATCCCTAAAGTGACATCGGACCATACAATTCAGCATAGACATATAAAATCAGAATCCATTCAAGAACAGTATATCTGTTATCTCAGCACCACAAACAAGCTACTTGAATTCGACCAACTAGAAAAAGAAGACCATAAACCGACAACTCAGACTAACCCCTACGAATTCTAATCACCACATCAAATCTAATATATAACGAGAAACGAGGAAGATGAAATCGAAATCCGATGCAAAGAATGAGATCTATAGGAAAACAGCAGAAAACTACGTACAGACGAAGGGGACGATGCAGAGGAAGAGAAGAAGGCCGGGAGATCCGGTTAATAGATCGTTAACAGGAGGATTAAGGACAACGACGGCGGAGATAAGCGTGGTGAGGAGGAGCTGGGCCGAGAGAATCCCATAGACCTTGCGGATGAATCCCCATCGGAGTTGATTCTCGCCGTAGCTTAGACCTGGGTAAAGCGTCGCCTCTCCGACTCCCATCTCCAGATCAATATCCTTCCCGCCGGCGCGATCGACGCCGCTCATGCTCACGCTCGCATATCCGTACGGTTTCTCCATGGCTCAAGCAGATTCGGTAAACGGTCTTCGAGATAGATCTGGTGGATTTTGGAAAAGTATCGAATTAGAGATTTATATATTTCCCGTGTTGACGAAGGAGCCGAGTCATTTCCTCTCTGTACACGTGGCGAGATGAGCGGTCAAGATTTAAAATAGAGTTTTACGATAACGCGTCGTAAATTCATATCCTATCATCTACGACGCTGTTAGCTTTAAATGAATAGCAAACAGAATGGAGGAGATATTCGGTATTTTGAATAACCACCTTCTATATTTTTTTTTTTTGTATTTTGATAATCCACCATTAATATTTTAATACTGTACCCTATAAGAAGTTTAGAATAAATTGATGAAAGTAAATGTTAATATAATTATATAGATGTGGTAGGTAAATTAATTTGTTTTGTCAAATTCTAGATACGTTCCCTTAATATTGTGATTAGTATAAAGAGTGTTTTTGGTCAAGTAGTCAAACTCTAATTCTGCTGTCTTTTTTACTCGAACTCGACTTCACTTTCCCACAAAAAATTGATTAAATAGTTTAATAGGTTTTATTGACAAAAATAAAAACGTAATTAGTATCAAACAACTTTTTGGTTAATGGAATGTGAACAATTAACAATATATATATATATATATTATTTTTGTTGAATCTTTATCGTACTGTATATCTTTTCATTTTAATAGTCGCTACACGACTGACTTTACAATAATAATTGTCTTGCATTTTTTTTTTTTTCCTACAAAATCAAACTGTTCCATGGGAACGCAATTTTCGCATGCCTGGCTTCATGTGAACTTTGCCTTCGTTTACAATCATACGATTTATGTAATATTTCTTGTGCAACAACAACAAAAGAAAACAATAATTTTATGAATCTTGCCTACATATATGCTTTCCAAAAGCATCTCACCACACGATAACAAATTCCTTTTTTTCGTTTTAAGGTAACCATTTAAGAATCAAAGTTAGTGTACGCGTGAATGTTTGATATTACCATGAGAATCACGAAGACTCGCGCACACTTTGTTACCAATACCGCGAAATTTGCCGTCCTACTTATCATCATTTTACTTCTCTTCACGTCTACCACCGCGGTTGCCCGAGGCGGTGGTCACGGTGGCGGTGGCCATGGTGGTGGCGGTGGCCATGGTGGTGGAGGAGGAGGAGATCATGGTGGTGAAGGTGGTGGCGGCCATGGAGAAGAAGAAGGATGGCGCCATGGGATCGGAAGAGGCGGTATGGTTCATCGACCAGTGACGAGGAACGGAGACTCTTCAGTATATCCTTCTGCTGGTGGATCTGCAACTGTTTTAATGATCTTCTTTCTTCTATTTAACACATGAAGGACATTTGTTTAAAAGAAAAACTTAGAAAAGAGGCTTCCTTTGATTGAGATCTAAGCTTACACATTTTGCAAGTTTCGGTTTTGAAGTCTCTTCATAGTTCATATACTTATAATCCCTGCTCACAAATCAATCCAAACACAAAAAACATACATAGAAAGCTGATAAAACGTAACTAGGCAATGAGAGTATCGGAAAAAAAAGATCACTTTCTTGAAGCGTTTTTAAGGATCCCGGATGTGAGTGAAGAGGAAGGATAGAAAGCCTTGCGGATTTTGAGGACATTCCAGGCAGTTCCGGCTGCGTGGCCCATCGTGCCTAGCACATCTCTCGTGGCTTCTCCCGCGCTCTCACCCATCCTATCCATGTTATAAACCGAACTTAATGTGAGACATCTACTTAGGCTTTCATTGTTTATTCTACATTTAGATGTGATCAATAATTTGAGTACTATAGATGTGAAACTTACCTCTCACTGACCATTCTGGTAGCAGCCTTGGACGTAGCAGAAAGAGTTTGTCTCTCTGCAGCTTCAGCAGCGTCTAGTATCTTATCTAATTTCGAAATCAAAATCAAACTATTTTTCAGTATATCATCATAAAGATAATTGAGTGGAGGCAATATAACTACTATTAATCTAACTTACTTAGAGCATCAAGTGAAGCCAAGAGAACCTCCCCTGGAACCATTGAGAAAAAAGCTTTCCCTGGCTTCGACTTCACAATAGGAGCCATCACCGAGCCACTCACCACTCCCACACCATTCAACATCGTCTTGCTCAGTTTCTCAGTCGCTCTCGAGAGTCTCCTCACTCTATATATATATGGTTCGATAAGTTATAAAAGACTACAAAGAATCACTCTTATGGGAAAATTGTTATTATACCGTTGAAGATTCTTGTTGATTTGATTCTTGTTTGTGGTTGCATTTCTTTGTGACGACGCACCACTCTTCTTCTCAGCTTTTGTAATCATAGTTTCACCTCCTTTGTGAACCTGTTTTCTCGTAAAACAAAACCCATGATTCAGAATTTGAGTATAATATCCGAAATAGTCGAATTCAAATCCGATTCTTACCCGATCAGCCATTTTTCTAAAGATACACTTTGGATAATAATTTTAGATACCCTTGACTTGTACCCGCTATTATCCGACCATATGCCCGAAATGCACAAGCCTAATTAATATCTAAAGAGCTTTAATTTTGGGGGAATTTAATGAGAGTGATGATTATAAACCTGATTAGTGTAAGCATTACTGCATTTGAACATGCCTTTAATGATATGCCCTGTCCCTCCAGCGATGGCTTTAGCCACAATATTGTTATAATCTTCAATCCTAGGCGCAAACTCTTTCCAATCGATTCCATTGTTAACACGCGAAGAAGAAGAGGAGAAACACGAGTTCTCTCTCAAGAAATCGTCTAGCAACTCGAGGCTGTTGACAAAAACGACGTCGTTTTCGTCTCTGGGGAAGAATGTGACGCCGTAGCTGAGTGGGTCTCCGTCTTTGACCGGAAGCGTGAAGAGGTAGTCACGAGAGTCGAGTTTCACAACTGGCTCGTCTTTAATCACCGGCCACTGTAGGTCATTTCCGATCCTCACGACCATAGCTAAAGCTACGCCGTTGTCTGAGACCTGTACAAGCTCGAAGTCTCCGGCGGCGAGCTCCACCGCTTCGGATCCGTCGATGAGATGGGCTCTGCATCCGTGAATCTGTAATAGCACTTCATCTCTCACGGTTTGGTGAGATGAGTAAACGGCGTTTTGTTGTCCGTACGAAGGTGGCGGTGGTGGTGTTTCGGTTCTTGGAGTGTTTGATCTGAAACATCTCATCGTGTTTTTTTCTTTCGCTGAGGTTTCTGATATCTGAAGATTGAAAATTTTTGTTTACATTTGTGTCTTTTTTTGGAGTGAATTAAAAACCAAAATAATTATTGTCTTTTACTTTCGGTGCTAATCGAGGCACAAAACTTTTCTGTCAACAATGCTAGGACCCAACTTGACCACATTTGTTATCTTTGGCAACTGAAAATCGGATTAATTAGATAAGTAGCATAATTTTCAAATGATTATGGTTACAAAATGGTGAATAAGGCGAAACCTGATTTTATGATTTTATCAAATAGCATGATATTTAGTCAAATAACGTGTTATTTGGCGAAATAGCGATAATTTATCATGAATAAATGTGCATAAAATCGTGTTTTTGATTAAATAATGTACTATGGGAAACAATAATATGTTATTTTTTGAAATCATGAGCGAAACATTTACTAATTTAAGGATTAAATGGTAATCAACAGAAATAGCGTTAGTGCTCGTCTAGAATTTTAAGGTGGGATATTGTTATTAAACAAATTTTATGTGATATTTGATATTAAATTGTAATTTGGTTGTAAAAGTTAAGTGGTACTAAGAAAATATTTTTTAAACTTTTCTAATCTTATGATTTCGGATGTTGGTTTTTGGTTTGATTTTGATTCAGATTATTTGGATTTTCAGATTTTTGGTTTATGAATAAAAGTATCCAAACTAAAACCTAATATATATGTAATAAGTTTGTAAATGAATGTGATTCATTTCGGGATAGGTTTTTTTTTCCGACCCGTGTTCATCCAGAATTTAACCCGTGCTCATCTAAGATTTGATATACGTTTTTCTTAAAACAACGTTGTGCTCATCTACAATTTTAAGGTGGGATATTGTTCATAAAGAAATATTATGTGATATTTGATCTCAAAAGTTAATTTGGTTGTAAAAAGTTAATTGGTGTTAAGAATATATTTTCTAAACTTTTCCAATCTTATGATTTTGGGTGCTGGTTTTTGGTTTGATTTTGATTTTGATTTGGATTATTCGTTTTTTCAGATTTTTGATTTATGAATAAAAGTATCTAAACTAAGATCTAATATATACGTGATAATATGTAATTATTTTGTGTATGAATGTGATTCATCTCGGGATAGATTTTCCTTTTGAATTCGTGTTTATCTAGGATTTAACCCGTGTTCATCTAAAATTTGATTTGCGTTGTATGATAATTTTTCTTTTGAAATAATGTCTTAGAAGGGGTTATTGGGAGATGGATTTTTAAAGATTTTTAAAATTTTCAAATTATATTGTTATTGGTTAGTGGAGTCTTACAATCTTCGTAAATCCATCGTTATTGGTTTAAAGATTTTTAAATTCTATCGTTATTGATTTAAGAACTTTTAAATTCTATACAAATCTCATGTTATTGGTTAGTAGATTCTTATAATCTTAATATTTCAGATTTTATAATTCTTTTAAAATCTGAGTTATTGGGAAATGGATTCAATACATTTTACTCATAGAACACAACTTTCAAAATCTCATGAATAACCATAAGATTCTTAAAATTTATGTTACAAAAAAACCAAAAAAACACAAAAAATCATAAGAATTTGTTTGGATTATTATACAAATCATGTCATAACCCAAATTTTGTGAAACAAAAAAATATGGATAGAAAAAATATATTATTAAAAAAAAAACTGTAAATTTTATTATCACTTCAAATCTCAAACAAACTCATAGAAACTCAATCATTATATAAAAAAACTAAAAAATATTCAAAAGACATAATATTTGATAAAAATATTTTTATCATGATATTCAAAAGACATAATATTTGATAAAAATATTATTCATGAAATATTTGATAAAAATATTACCTTATCTTAGAAGTTTAGAATTAAAAAAAGNTATTTTTATCATTTGAAATACAAAAAAAAATTTATAACTAATTATATATATTATAAAAGTTGAGTGTCATTGTTTCTATGTGTGACACGTGTCCAAAAAAAATGTGAAATGTTGCAATTTTTCATATGAAAAATTGCATATTTTCATCTAAAAGATTGCATCTTCTCACGTGAAAGATTGCATCTTCTCACGTGAAAGATTGCATCTTCTCACGTGAGAGATTGCATCTTCTCACGTGAAAAGTTACATCTTCTCACGTGAAACATTACGTTTTCTTACGTGAAAAGTTGCATCTTCTCAC
>OVAY01002743.1:959-15407 GCA_900406395.1 Kernera saxatilis | reverse complement strand
TTTAAAATTTTAAACGAAAACTAAAAAAAACATCTCTTATAAAAAAAAACATATATATATATATATATATATATATAAACACCAAATGGATTGATGCGATTCAACAGAATCAACACCATTGTTTTAAACGAAGAAGAAGAGGAGGGATTGTGTTTCAATGAGTCATGGACTGGTCGAAAGTTTCCTCTGTAATTTTTCCCACTCTTTTGATTTCTCCTTTCTTTGTCTCTTTGTTTGGTAATGTTGGATCTTCTTCCTTTTGTAAACAGAGATCAAGTTCTCTGACTGTCGGGGAGCAAATCTGCGCCGTCTTCATACCTTTCTTTGCCATTTTTGATTTCCTCTTCTCCACCGTCGGACAATGCTTCGATTGCCACCGCCGATCACCTCAGACAGTTCAGCACGCGGATCTGGCTCGTCTTGCCCGTGAATCTCGTTGTGGGTTTTCTTCTTTTCACTCTTTCTCTCTCTCTCTCTTTCAATTCCATGTCCGATGTGTGAGTAATTTGTATACATTTCTGGACTGATTCTTATCAAATGGGTTCAACAGTGTCTCTGTTTTGGAAGTTCAAAAGTTTTAAGTTTGGTTTGTATGTATAATGTATTTGCAGTTTCAGTCAATGAAGTTGAAGCTTTGTATGAGCTCTTCAAGAAATTGAGCTGTTCCATTATTGATGACGGGTTGATTCACAAGGTAAGTTTTTTCTTGTGGAAGCCTCTCAAGCCAGTTGATGAATTGCCATATACCACTCTTTTATGTTTGATTGATTGCTTTCAAAAGCATGTTGTTTCCTCTTTGGGCTGATTATTAAAACTTCATCTCTGATGACATGATTATGAGAATATTGATACTCCTGGTTTGTAGGAAGAGCTACGGCTGGCGCTCTTCCAAGCTCCGTATGGTGAGAATCTGTTTCTTGATAGGGTGAGTGTGTTCTTTTGAGAGACGGAATAGCTTTTTCTCATGGTTTCTTGGACTTGAGTTGAGGTGAAAGTTATGATTACAATTTGATGTTTTATAGGTTTTTGATTTGTTTGATGAAAAGAAGAATGGGGTTATTGAGTTTGAGGAATTCATACATGCATTGAGTGTCTTTCATCCCTATGCACCAATAGAGGAGAAGATCGACTGTAAGGATCATGGAAACAAAATTCAGCTAAGCTTTATCATATAACCCGTGGATGAGTGTCAAGCATCTGTTTCTAATCTGTGGCAGTTGCATTTAGGCTCTACGATTTAAGACAAACCGGATTTATTGAGCGAGAAGAGGTAAATAATGCGCCATGCCCATTTGAAGTTTGTAGTTGTCTGTTGAGCTTAATATAACAAGTTGAAGTTGTTTAATGTTAGGTGCAAGAAATGGTGGCTGCTATTTTGATGGAATCTGATATGATGCTGTCCGATGAACTTCTGACCATGATTATTGATAAAGTGAGTGTATTTGGAACCCTCTCTCTTTGTGATGAATCATATTTGGTAAATCCAATTAGCAGATGGTTTTTTTTTTTTTGTCTCTACTTTGTTTTTGCTAGACATTTGCTGATGCAGATTCCGACCAAGACGGTAAAATTAGCAAGGAGGAATGGAAGGCATATGCGGTTAAGCATCCCAGCTTGTTGAAGAATATGACTCTTCCTTACCTAAAGTACCAAATCTTCCCTCTCTTTGTTAGATTTAACTCTTCCATTTAAAGAATTAAGATAGCCTTTACTTTATGATCAACATATCTATTTGAATTTGAAGGGATGTGACGACCGCATTCCCTAGTTTTATATTCAACACTGAGGTTGAAGACTGAGGTTGAAGACTGAGGCAGAACCGTGAGGTTGAAGACTGAGGCGGAACCGTGTCCATGGAATCACCGGCAATCTTTTTTCTGCTTGGCTAACGTACAAAAACCGATTTCTTTATTGTATTTTACCCAAATTAGTTGGTGATTATTAGCTGTAGGTAAAGAAACTTTGAGGTTCCGTCGAAGGATTAGCTATATTTTAATGCATGCGAGCATTGTAGACTGTTCCATTAAAGGTAATGAAGCATTTTTCCTATTCATCTTGCGTCTATGGCCATTATGGACCAGTGATTCAGACATCTTCTGGGAAAGATTGGAAAGGATAAACAAAAGCAACAAAAACCGAAATATTTTTGGCCAGTTCAAGTTAGACCCAAACAAATTGGTGGACTCCCATTTACTTTAGTTTCTAGATCTTCATATGATATATTATATCAAATCTTTACTGTTTTCATTATTTAATCAGTGAATTAACTACAACACAATCAAGATTTTTTTGGTTTTGATTTAGTCATACATATGTATTTATTTTTTTGGGGGTTCATGTGTGGAATATGTGTATTGAATTAAATTAAAAAAGGAAACAAGATGGTGTGATTCACAGCAATCTAATGGAACGTTACAGTATGTAAGTAAGAGATGGAGAAGTGTATAATAAGAACACTATGGACAGAAGGTGAGAGAGAGAGAGAGAGAGAAAGGGGACACATAACACATTCATGTAATCAAGCTGATACTGCAGCTGCGACTTGTTCTTCGTCTGGGAGGAGAGTGCACACCAGTTTCCTGTCTCCATACACATTGTCCACACGCCCTGTTTCACATTTCAATCATATCTCACAAATCAGATTTTCGAAACCAGAAAAACCAAATGAACAATCTAAGTTGGATGATCTAATACCTGTGGTTGGCCAGAATTTAGAAGCGCGGAGCCACGGAGCAGGGAAAGCAGCGTACTCTCGGGAATACGGCTTTTTCCATGTGTCTGCCATTAGCAACGATGGAGGATGTGGAGCTCCCTGAGAACACAAACAGTCCCCATTGTCTGAACCTCAATTTCGATGAAGAACACTATTGGAAATAAGATGAGTGTTTCGTGTTTCAATTACCTTGAGAACGTTGTTCTGGACATCCGCATTTCCTTTTTCAATCTGTGCAATTTCTTCCCTGATCGAAATGAGAGCATCACAGAACCTGTCTAACTCCGCCTGCAAACAATTATTATTAGTTCTTCAAATTGATACATTTGAGTGAGAAAGAGTGAATATGATAGATTTGCATATACATATACCTTGCTTTCACTCTCGGTGGGTTCAATCATAAGCGTCCCAGGGACAGGCCAAGACATTGTGGGTCCATGGAATCCATAGTCCATTAGCCGTTTCGCCACATCCTCTGGTTCTATTCCAGCAGTGTTCTAAAACAAACCCATGTTTGAATCGGTTCATGATTATGCTTCCCCAAAACAAAGTTTCAACATTACTTTCTATTAAATTTCACAAGTACCTTGAAGCCCCTCAAATCTATGATGAATTCGTGTGCTACTGTTCCGTTAACACCACGGAAAAGAACTGGGTAGTGCTTCTGTAGAAACAAATCAAGCAAATTGGACTTTCGTCATTCTCAAATTCTTGATGAATAGGCAAAGAAAAGACAAAGAGGTTCTACTACCTCTAGACGCTTTGCCATGTAATTGGCATTCAAAATTGCGATCTTTGAGGCATCAGTGAGTCCACCAGATCCCATCATGGCAATGTAAGTATAAGATATTGGCAAGATAAGCGCAGATCCCCATGGTGCCGCAGATATTGTACCCAACGGTGTTGTGTTCTCAGGTTGCGGGATACCACCAGTAGGTATCTTTACACATGCCAATGGGGGAAACAGAATAAAGGAGTTTCATCACCAATCACCAAGAAATATAACAGTGTTGAAGGATCAAAGACTAACCACAGGGTGAGAAGGAAGAAATGGTGCCAAATGTTGCTTCACACCAATGGGACCCATACCAGGACCACCTCCTCCATGAGGAATACAGAAGGTCTTGTGGAGATTGAGATGGCACACATCCGCTCCAATAAAACCGGGGCTCGTCAAACCAACCTACACGAAAAACACCATGCTCTTACAAATTAGACAAAACCCGATATCTCTGTATGCTTGTCTTATTTAGATCTTTCACCTGTGCATTCATGTTGGCACCATCCATGTACACTTGACCTCCATTGTCGTGAATTATGTTGCAAATCTCGTCGATACCCTCTTCATAGACTCCATGAGTTGAAGGGTATGTAACCATAAGAGCGGCTAAGTTGTCTTTGTTGGCTTCTGCAGCTTTTCTCAGCTCCTCGATGTTGATGTTTCCCTTAGCATCAGTTCCAACCGCAACAATTTTCATCCCGCACATAGCAGCACTTGCAGGGTTTGTTCCGTGTGCAGAGACAGGTATGATACACACATTTCGGTGATGATCTCCTCTTGACTGGATAATGCATTCATTCATTCACTTTTCAGTTTATACAATTGAAAGAAATAGTTATGGTAAAATATTTTAGATCCAAATTTCGGATATAAGCTTTTACCATGTGATATGCGCGGATAACCATAAGCCCAGCATATTCACCAGCAGCACCAGCATTAGGTTGCAATGAGAAAGAGTCAAACCCAGTGATTGTACACAACAGATCTCCCAAATTGTTGAACATTTCCTACACAAATGTCAACAAGAAATCAGTTCATTGTTCAATTTTATAGATCAAACCTCAAATGAATCAAGAAAGTGACTCACCTGATAACCTTGTGCTTGTTCAACAGGAGCAAAAGGGTGAATGTCGGTGAAACTTGGCCATGTGACTGGCATCATTTCAGTTGTTGCATTTAATTTCATTGTACAAGATCCCAACGGAATCATGCTGTGGCACAGTGATAGATCCTTAGACTGTAACTTGTGGATGTACCTCAGCAACTCATGCTCTGTGTGGTACCTAATCACATTGTTAAAAAGGAAAATAAAGATGAGATACTGATAATCCACAAGCAATAAACCACTCAAGATTCAAAGAAGAGCATAATACATGTTGAAGATTGGGTGGGTAAGATAAGGGCTCTCTCTTGTTAGGCTAGAAGGAATGGAATTCTGAACCTCAGGTGCAAGAGATTCAGCCGTGAATTGAACCTGAAAGTGGACTGAAGATAATCAAATTTCATGCAAGGAGCCCAGAAGTGAAAAGTAAACGACAAAAGAGGATTGAACAACACTCACAGGCTTGCCCGAAGCAAAAACTTTGAAAAGTTTATCGACATCATCCAAGGTGGTTGTTTCGTCAAAAGAAGCAGTAATCTAAGACGTCAAGTAATCATATCCACATATTCAAATCTGTATGTGGCTATACAAATAAGAACCTTTGAATGTAAGCAAAGGAGACTCACAGTATTGGAATCTACAACGCGCAGATTAATTTCACTCTTGGCAGCTGCATCAGCAATGGCATGTGCATCCGAACACTTAACTTTTACAGTGTCAAAGTAGGGAAGATCTTGGACTTCCGCAACCCCGAGCTTCTTCAACCCTAAGGAAAATATGCCAGCAAGACCATGAACGCGTTGGGCAATAGATTTTAGACCTGCAGGTCCATGGTAAACAGCATACATGGCAGACATGTTGGCAAGCAACGCCTGCAAGGAAAGGAAAAAAACATTATACAAAATGGGCAATAAAAGAGGAAAAAAACGAAGTTTTCATCAACATGAGGATGGTGGATACTATCAAGAGACTGGAATCCGAAGAAACTGTCATCTAATTATCTGCGAGAACTAATAGTTTAAAGTGAATACCGAGTAATCAGATAGTAAGAAGTAATTACTTGAGCAGTACAGATGTTGCTAGTGGCTTTGTCCCTCCTTATATGCTGTTCTCTAGTCTGCATCGCCATGCGCAGAGCTTGCTTTCCCGAAGAATCAACACTGATACCAATAATCCTCCCTGGCATCATTCTCTTATACTCTTGTGAAGTAGCCAAGAACGCAGCATGAGGACCACCGTAACCCATTGGAACACCAAACCTTTGAGCGGAACCAACCACAATATCAGCCCCAAATTCCCCAGGGGGTTTCAACATTGTCAAAGCCAGCAGATCGGTCGCCATCACAACCTTGACACCACTGGCATGAGCATTCTTGACAAACTCAGCATAATCCAAGACTTCACCTTCGGTTCCCGGATACTGAACCAGAACCCCACAGACATCACCAGAACTGTAATCAATGTCCTGGAGATCAGCCGTGACGACTTTGAGATCAAACCCATCGGCTCTAGTCTTACAAACATCAATAGTCTGAGGGTGACAGTTACTAGCAATCACAAAAGTCTTCTTTTTACCCTTTTGAATGTTGTTACACATCGCCATTGCCTCCGCAGCAGCGGTCCCTTCGTCTAGCAGCGATGCGTTAGACATGGGAAGACCGGTGAGATCGGTGATCATCGTCTGGAAATTGAGCAGCGATTCGAGACGACCCTGGGAGATCTCAGCTTGGTAAGGAGTGTATTGAGTGTACCAAGCCGGATTCTCCATGATATTGCGGAGAATCACAGTGGGGACGTGCGTGTTGTAGTATCCCATCCCGATAAACGATTTGAAAACCTTGTTCTTGGAAGCTAAATCAACCATGTGCTCAATCATCTGGCTCTCGGTTAAGCCTCCGTCGAATTTGGAGAACTTCATGGAATCTAATCGAATGGATTTGGGTACCGTAGCATCGATGAGGGAATCGATGTGATCGAAGCCACAGTACTTGGCCATATGGGTTTGCTCTTCTGGTGTTGCGGAGTTATGGCGACGCGGGAAAGTATCACCGGGTTTAAGAGCCTCGACGGAGATCGAACGCGTCTGCTGGTGGTGGTGGTGCCTCCCTAGATTGCCGAATGCCGCCGGATTGACGGATCCACGCGTGGAGAGAAAAGGGGAAAGAGAAGAGACATACCTCGCCGGAGCGTGAGGAACAACCGACGGAGCATGAGAGGTTTCGCCGTTACGGTGACGTTTCGCGTCGTTAACGAGACGTCTCACGATCCCTCGGTAAGCAAGCCTCCTCGCGCGCTCCATAATATAGAAAGAAAAAAGGGTGGGAAATCGAAAATGGGAAGCACTGAGGAAGATGAGATGTCTTATCGGTTTTCACTTTTCCGGCATGGATGGAGGATGGTGGAGAGTGGAGAGGTTAGAGGGAGGAGGGAATCTTGAGGGAGTATATACAGAAAATGTGTAAATCACTGACCGTTGTAAAAGAAATGTATATCACGTCCCAAGAAAAAGTGTGTTTATATATACTGCAAAAATATTAATTATGTAAGAAAAAAAAAAGATTTTTTATTTTACAATTTTCGTGGATCTTTTGTAAACGGTGATTGCTGGGATGTGTGGGTTGGTGAAAAGTATCGATTCCACGTGTATCGCATCTAATCACTAATAGACTAATCGTAGTACGATATTGTGATAATCAAGTTTTTTTTTCTTAATGATTAAATTAGATCTCCGACATCTCTTAATTAGTTGTTTCTTGCGAGCATTTTCTCTAAACAATATACCATTTTTTTAACATCAATATACAATTTTATTTAGTATTAGATATAATATGACAGAATATATAGTTATCTTTCAAAAAAGAAAATGAATATGACATTTACTTAGCTTACAAAGTTTGTTTGTTTTTCCCCAATAAAACTGTAGTTTTTTTTTCCCAATAATTATGTTTTATTTGTTCTAGTTAGCATTCCCGTTCTAACTATGTTGGCCTAACTAATATTCTAGAGAAAAAAATAATATAGGCAAACCTTGAGATAATTTCAGGAGACTATACATAATTGCGGGAAATGCTGTAAATAAAATCACGAGATAAAATTTGAAAGGAAGGGAAGTGAAGTGGAAGAGATTGGGATTCGGTGGACGAAAATGTATATCACCTTTATCAAACAAACCACAAAGATTGCAACAACAAAAATATATTATATGGCAAAGAAGTTATAATTATTTTGGTTCACATGAAATAATAAGATATATTAGGTGGCGGGATCTGTTTCACAGAGAGTTTATCTCCACAAGGAAATAATTAAATAAACAATTGTAGGGTTCATCATACACCATGGGAACCATCGTCCTCCATATATACGACCGAAAATTATATGTTCTCTTTGGACCCTTCAAGACAAAAATAAATCTTAAGCGTTCCAATACTTTTGGAAAATTGTTGACTCATGAACCCCTTTTTTTTTACAAAAATATGTAGATTGTTTTTTTTCTAAAGAAAAATGGCGTGTACAAAGGATCAGAATATGATGTTACTGCAAATGAAATTGTTTTCTTGGCCTATGACAAAAATGAAAAATTAAAAGTACAACACTTGCTAAAAAAGGTGTCATGAATCTACTGATCTTCGGTTTTGATGTGTAGCTAAGGAAAATAATGTGGTTGCGTAAGAGCCAAATGATATATTGACACCAAAATCTTCTCTATCCAAAAACAAAACACAAAACATCCACACGCGCCAAAACGTTTTGATACGTCCAGGACTTTGTGGTCAGATGGTAAGAGAACGGGTCTGGGACGCCAACACGTTTTAGATTCGATCCACCTGCTGCGTGAAACTACAACACATTGTTCCTGAACACTCACACGGATATGGGCTCATGCTTTCGGACTCATTTGCATATCTGGAGAGAGGATCTATCCGTGGGCTGCACCTCTCCCAGGGGATTAGTCTTGATCCCTCCATAGACCTGGGATTTACCCCTGAGTTATAAAAAAAAAAAAAAAAGGTTTTGATACTTTATGAGATGTGAAGTATGAAATGAGGAAAAAATGATACATGCAATTAGTGAATGCATCTTTAGCTTAATGCCGGTGTCAAGTGTTAAACCCTGGATATCATTTGAGCTAATTTCAAATACATTGAAGCGCTATCTAATCCAATAACAAGAACTTATCAAGGGTGCTCGGTGAGAGAAAGTGACCACTAAGCTACCCTAAAACAGTCGACGATGGAAAAGTTGCTATCGAGATAAACTATCTTTGACTCCGCCAATTTATCCTTTTTACTCATTTTCGCTCTATTTTCATTTAAAACTTGCTCTTTACGGACTAATAGAACATGTTTAGTCCAATTATTATTTTCCTAAATAAATCACAACAAACGAAAACACCTCACAAATCATGGATGAAATTCAAAACGTACAACCCCAAAAAAGGAAAGAAAATTTTAAAAGTCAGTTTTCTTACGAGATAACAAAAGCTTGAATTTTCTTTATAAAAAAAAAACTAAACAAAAGCTTGGTTTTTTAATAAAGAAGTGAAAACTGATCAAGCCCAAATAGCAAGAGCAGACATCATCCCAGCTCCAAGGAACAAAAAGCAATAAGACACGATTTGAAGTTTAAAATCAACACTCATCTTCTTGCTCAAGAAATCCGCAGCGATCAGATCCACAAGCGCCATGTACACAAGTATTCCCGCAGAGAGAGAATCGAGCACTCCTTCAGCCACCAAAGCCGCAACGCTATACGAGTTGTAAGATGAGGCAATGGCTATTCCCACGGTCACACCGATTGGAGTAGTGACCGCGAAGAAGAAAGCCATCATGGCAGATCCGCGCGGGGTTAGTCTGGCCTCTGCGACGCAGCCACCAAGTGCGAAACCTTCAAAGAATTGGTGGAAGGAAAGAGCGACAAGGAGAGGACGTATGGTGCATGGGCTATGTGATACTCCAAGTGATATTCCTATTATTATTGAATGTGATACTATTCCCATTTCAAGTATCTGAATCAAAAAGTAACAAAAGTACCATCAATTTTATATTAGTTTTTATTGCAACGACAATATAGAAAGAAAATTTAAAAGGAATCATTTGACTACTCGACTCACTTATATATGTCATTGAATACGTCAGAGTACCACAAACATGCAACTTTTTTTTTTTTTTGGTTAACTACCACAAACAACTTTGTTTCTTTTTTACCAAAAAAAAAAACTTTGTTTCTTTAAATCGTTTAACTAGTCTCTAGTCATTTGAATTTTTGGAAGGAAACGATAATATTGTATGTTATTACGAAGATGTTTTGTTTTATACTTCATTCGTATTAATATTAATAATGTTTTGGTAGAATGGACACTTATGAAAAAAAATTGTTTATTTTTGAAATTAATTATCAAAACTACAGTAATTTTTTGTTGTTAATTTTACTGTGAAAATACATTTAAAAATACTAAATATCACTTGTTGCACTCACATTTTAATCGAAATTAAAATTTTCAACTATAAAGTCCTATTAAGTGGTGTAATTATCATGAAAGTTATGGAACTGAAGTCAACCGTAATAAAAGAACACAAAAGTCAGAGCTTACGAAAAATAATAAAGTCACAGTCACGATCAGAAATATCAAAACGAAAAGCACGAAATGTTTTTTTTTACCTGAGAAACAACAACGTGCCTAACACCACTGTCGAAGCCTACGTCTCCGTGGCCGTGGCCATGACCGGCGCCGCCGCTCCTCTTCGCGAGAGCCTCAAAACCTTCGGCACCCATCGAGAGGCTATGACGGTGATGATCCGCGTGGGCTCGCATCCCCACGATATGCAACTTCCCGCCATCTTCATGATCCCTCGGAAAACCCGATTCAAGAAGACCCGACCCGATTTCCCGACCCGGATCCGACAGAACAGAACCGGCCGGACCGAGCGACTCGATGGACTGGTTCATCGTCTTCTCCTGCTTCCTCTCGTAGTATCCCGTGATCATGAAATCCGCAAGCAGAGTGAGAAGCGCCGCCACCATGGCGAAGAATCCCGGGAAAGGGAACACCTTCCATGGAAACTCCGGCAGACACGGGTCGGACAGAGCGTCGGAGCCGCCGGAGAGCATGTGAACGAACCCTGTTGAGAGGATGACTCCTGCGGCGAACGCCTTTGCTCCCCTCATTAGGCCGCCGCTTGACGGGAGGAGGGTTCCGACGAGGGGAATTGAGACGCCGACGGCTCCGGCGATTAGTATGGACGCCATAGCTGCGAACTTGAGGGTGAGAGCAGCCGCGTCATCTCGGCACGGGTCGGACTCACCCGTGTCACAGCTGGCTGTGAAGGACTCTGTTTTGGTTTATGGAAAAGTAAAAAGTAATGATGGAGAAAATAAATGGCAAAAGATATTGAGTTACGTCTGCTAAGAAAACTGTTTTTCAAGCTTAAATATGTTCTCTCTTATGGAGTTAAGAAAAGGGGTTTAAGAAGGATTAACCAATTAAAGAGAGATTAAGAGCACAATGAAGTTGATTTTCAGAGGTTTTTAAGTGGGTTTAAATAAAAGAATTGAAACGGGGGGAGAGAATACCTGCAAATCCAGAGGATAATGGTCGGAGAAATTGCCAGAAATCCTGAGAACGTTTTATGCAAAAGAATTGTGAGGAAAAAAAAAAAGATGGAAGAAGGCAAGAACATTAAGACGGATATGTATATGATGAGGAAGAAGTTTGAGACCTGTAGAGACATTACTAAACTCGGTAGATGAGCAAACTTGAAAGTTTCTGGTATTGTCGAGGGAACCAGCAATTAAAGGTTATTATGGAATTGTGTTTTTATGAAGAAAGAGTCGGAGAATATTACTACGTATGTGTTTGTTTGAGTGTGCGTGCACGTACTCGGAGAAGATCACAAGTGATCCATGAGAATGACCATACAATGTCGTCATTTTACACCTACTCTCTCTCTCTTTGAAAAGTAAACAGTTAGAAGATAAATAATCGTCGCTATATAACTTGAGTGTAATATAAAACGACTTCACAATCAAAGGATTAGAAGCAGAAGAATGTTTTGTATTCGTTTTTTATATTGAAGTCTTCGTTATAATCTATCTTGCATAGGGATGACTTTTTTCTTTTATAGAAAAATTAAAAGTTGACTTTTTATGTTTGGTCAACCTGCAAAAGAATGAGTAATAAGCACGTATAAAAACGAGGATGGGTTTCACAGGCAACTCGGGATTAGGCTTGCATCGAGGCCCGGCAACAACATCAAACTCATACAACAGAGAACAGACCAAGTTTTGTAAGTTACATTATTGCATTTTGTTTTTTTTAAGCTTTGTAAACACATTAGATAGTTTTCCAGTGTTCTTACAGCATGATCAATTGATAAACTTAGAAAATGATCTTAGTTATTTTTTAATTATAAATTTAGAGTTAAGAACTTTTCATAAAAACTTTAGATATAAGTGCTCCAAAGGAGAATTCTATTAGGGGTTCTTAAAAAAAAAAAAAAAAATCGGTTTTTATNTGTTTTGTTTTTTTTTTTTTTTTTCTCATCCAAATTAACATGGATCAGACACGTGGCACATAAGAGTCGGTTCTTGTGTTTCTTAATTAAGAACCGACTCTACTCTTTTTAACATTTTTTTGATTATATAAATTCTAAAAAATGTTCTAAAAACCCTTACAATTCTCAATTGATCATGCTCTTAAAAGCGGTTTAAGTCGCTTTAGCCTTTATGTGTTTCTTTCTTTTAATCTGATTGGCCTTATGTAGAGGTTGAAAACTTGAATGAATCAATAATTTGATAAAATTTGATTTCGTTTGAAACTTTGGATAGAAAATTTTTGAATGTTTATTCCTCGTAAATTTTTTATAATCTCAAGCCTTCACATCATTATATTAAATAAAGTGTGCAAAACACTCCACATTCATCTTCAGGGTGGCTAATTTCGGTTCTGTCCCTGGAACAAAAATGATCTTAACCATCAGATTTTTTATTTTTTAATCTCAGCCGTTCGTTAACCCCTTATTTTAAATACGATATGTGCCGTTGATTTCGATGCGAAGGATCTCAACCATCGATATGGCTTGGTGTTTTAAAAGACTAATATGCCATTAATGAAAGTTTCATCTGAATCGTTGGTTTTTTTTCGTGATCATCTCGGCCATTCTCTACCATTTGGTTTATTCTTTTAATCTATAGCGTCGATCTTAACTTTCTTTAATGATCTTGGCCGTTCATATTTTGCCTACTTTTTTTGAAACCCTAATCCCATTCCCTATAAATATATTCGCATAAGGTGTTTCTTCTCTATCGTTCACATGTGAGTTTTTATTGTATCGAATAATAATTAGGTCTACATTTAGTGGATGTTTCTCTTTTTGTGAATGCTTTACGTTATGTTAATATAATGATTAGGTTAATCTCATTTTTTGTTTATTCTTTGTAGCTGCTCCGTCGAGGAAGGGTTCGAGATGCGAGTTGGATGCACGCGCGACGTCACCATGATCAGTGTGCTCCCGGCAATCACGTCGAGGGAGAGACTCGATCTGCTCGACGAAGATCGAAGAGTGACCGGGTTCAGCAACACCGGAGGTGAGCACAGGCTGAGGAATTACAAATCGGTGACGACGGTTCATAGGTTCGAGAAAGATAATTGACCATGTGAATGGTCTTTATATATCAAAGATGTAACATAACTATTTCCTGTAATTTCCATAAATATATGGTTTTGGGCGAACTGGTACCTCCAGTTTCACATGTGTTTTATTGTAAAAAAAAATATATATGATGTATTCGATGTGATTATTCTGGTTTGAAAATTATTGTCATTGTAAATACCTTCATGATGGCTAATGTAAAAGACTTTGATGGTTTATGTGTCTATATTCTCCTGTTGAGCATAGCTGTCGATTTCGTTATGACTCTTGTGGTAACAGATTAATGCGGTTGTGGATAAATAACTTCTATTTAAAAAAAAAAATTCGGTTGTGGATAACGTAATATGTATAGTTTGTTTCTGATAATTATGTTAATAATGGTAAAGACTAGATGTCACTTTGGTTCAAATCTAAACTACTAACGATATTAATATCAAGAGAAAAATCGAAAAGAATAATGATGCATAATTTCCTTTTGATAATATAAAAAAAAAAGGTTAAAACCAAATATGAGATTGATTCAAATTTAAGAAAATATTGACGCTATATTAATATGAAGAGGAAAATCGAAAAGAATAATGATGCATAATTCCCTTTTGATAATTATAAGAAAAAAGATTAAAACCAAATATGAGATTGATTCGAATTAAAGAAAATATTGACGTTATGGATAAATCTTTTAAAACAATATCTTATCGTGAATGCTTACAATTTTTTCGTCGTTATCGGCCATTTTTAATAAATGTTATTATCGTTATTGTTGGATCCTCCTATACCGTATAATTGTTGGATCCTCCTATACGGTTATCATTATGATGTTATTATAAATATTTGACTATTTTTGGCTTCATTCTCTTCATAAACATTACAACTTTTACTTTAGTCGACTCTCTAGGTTCACCATGGTTCTCTGGCTGTACATGGATGCAAATTTGGATACTCAGTCACGTAGGGTTGGATTTGGTTTTCGCATGAGGATGATATACACGTGGAACCATCGGCTACACTCTATTGGTTTGAAATTAGACTCTATATCTTTACTATCGAATTTACGTTTAAGAATTGCTTTATTGTGTTCTTAGATTCATTATGTTTAGTATCGAATGTTTTAAATATTTTTAATAACGTATTTAGTTTTATCCTTATTTAAGAATTGCTTAATTGTGTTCTTAGATTCATTATGCTTACTATCGAATGTTTTTAC
>OVAY01002742.1:1131-15426 GCA_900406395.1 Kernera saxatilis | reverse complement strand
TGGTTGTTTATTTTAAAATTGTTATATATATATATATATATATATATATTGATTTCTGCTTAGATAGTTTTCCATATACCGATTTGATTTATAGGGAAACAAAATTCATGCTACCGCCAACACTTATTTGGTTGATGCACTCTCGGTTACTCTCGAAGAGGGTCTTTGGAGATCTATTGGGGGTTTCGACGTTTTGCATGCCATTGGAGTGAAGAGATTCCCGAGGAATAGTTTCCATATTGTGTTTACTTCGAAAACACAGGTATTCGAACGTCCTGCTCTCTCCGAGGATTTATTCATCGATTTTTGTCCGTATGAGTATTTGGAGAAAAAGATAGTTGATCAAACATATCCAATAGGTATGTCATTCAATCGTTTATATTGTTATTGGTATAATATTTTCCGTAGATTCTTTATATTCAATAAATTTGATTCGTATGACATCTTTCCATAGATTTTATTGGAAGACTCATCACTATTGGTGACCTAGAAAGATTTAATGGTAAATCTTATGATGAAACTGCTGGTGACGAGGGTGCATGTCGGGTCTGCTTTACTTTGAGAGATGTTAAATAAGATTTGTTATGTTTTATTCAAATAATTTCGTTGAGTATCTTCGAAACTATATTTAGGATCATCTCTTCTCTTTTTTGGATTTAAGGGATCGAGAGGTCAAGTGTGAGGTGTATGGTCGAATTGCTGTTGATTTTTTTCAAAGATTGCACTCTGCTGGTCACGGCACGGTTTACTGTGTGTTGAGATTCTGGCGTGTGATCTACGGGAATATGGGTGAGTTTTTTTTATGATTGAGTGTCCATAGATCGTTGGATTTTATAATAATTGAAATGTCTTTCAATTGTTTGTAGGGAGACCTATGATTGTAAGTGATCGTGGGATATCTCAGTTTCTATTCAATCCCGACATCCCGGAAATGCACGATTTCAGAAATAGGTATTTATCAACTGATTTTTGGTTGCTTTTGTTGTCTTATAGTTTATGTTAGTTTTTAATTCATAATTTGTTTCTATTTTGTAGTCTCAAGCATAACCGTTTGAAGGTGTCTCGGAAGCAAACGATCATCTGAAAGTCTTCTTTAGCTAATGACTCTTCTTTACTTATTGTTTAAATATTTTCTGTTTTGTTATTTTGTTAAGAACTTTAATTATGTACTTTAACTCATTCTGATACTTATTATATCGCTTTGTTCTTAACTTGGTCCCGAACTTCGTATTAAATGGGCTTATAAAGTTGGTTCTCAAAATTTTATACAGTATACGCTTAATTATTATTAATAAAATTCAATAGTGCAATAGTTTATGATGTGATTGGTTTGATATGTCACGGTTTAAGATGACACGGAATATGTATTCATTTTATGTGTATATTCTTTAAATTTTTGGGTTGTGTCATGTAATCTACCTATTACACTGACATATAATAGTAGACTATGGGAAGCTTTTGGCGTTTTTATATGGCAGTTAAAATATTCTCAAAAATCTACGATTCTATAAAATATGTTCATTCTGAAAACTTTAGCTGTCAGTTCTGATCAAATTGTCTTTCTTATTTCGCCATGGCTTCAGATAATCTCGTAGCAAATTTTTTACTAGGTACAAATGATCGTATTATTCATGTGAAAATCTTGAGACGATGGATTGTTTCTAGCAGCCAACTTGGGGAAATTGTAAACCTTATTCTGGCAGATCTCAATGTATTTTTTTTTTTTACTTTTTTCCCTAATTAGTTTGTTAGATATCGCCAAGTAGATTGGTTTCGAGTTTCATAGTATTTCGTACATTGTTATCTTTTACAGGGAAACAAGATTTATGCTACTACCAGCTATGATATGGTTGATAATATCGAGGTTACTCTCCAAGAATGTTCTTGGATAGCTATTCAATATTTCGATGTTTTGCATTATATTGGAGCGAAGAGATATACGGATAATCAGTACCCTATAAAGTTTGTTAAGGAGACGAAAGTAACCAAACTGCCTGATATTTCTGGTGATATGTATGCCAAATTTTGTCCCTACAAGTACTTGGAGAAAAAGGTTATTGATCAAACCTATCCAATCGGTATGTAATTAATTTTTTGGATTTTAATCTGGTTTTATATTTTTATATATTTGTTTTAAATTATTTAGTATATCTTTTCTTGAATTTTTCTCTATAGATTTTTTTGGAAGGCTTATCTCTGTAGGTGAACTTGAATATTTCGATTGTAACTCTTACGAGGACGCCATTGGTGAAGGTGCAAGAAGATTGTGCTTTGTTTTAAAAGACGACAAGTACGTTTTATTGTATTTATTTTAGGGGTTTTCAATACTGTATTCTTAGGCTACGCTTAGTATTATGAATTTTTCTTTTTGTTACAGCGATAAGGAGATGAATTGTGAGGCGTATGGTGAAACGGCTTTTGATATTTTCCTTAAATTACTTCTAATAACGACTACTTATGTCGTCTGTGTATTGAGATTATGGCGCGTCCTTTACGGTAACTTAGGTTAGTAGTTTTGCATTAACGTACCTATAATCTTTGATTATTTGGATTACATTATTTCTTACGTGTATATTTTAATTTTTTTAGGGAAGCCTATGATTGTAAGAGAGCATGGTATATCTCAGCTTCTGTTCAATCCAAACATTCCCGATGTGGATGAATTCAAACAGAGGTATTTATGTTCTTAATTTGATTTATCACTTTTTCGTATTTTAATAGTTCATGTTTGTGAAGATTTAATATTTGGTTTAATTTTGAAGTTTCAAACAGAATCATTTGGCGGCGTTGTCATCTCAGAAGAACCAGTAGAAGTGTTATTATTATTGTCTTATGCTTTGTTTATGTATCTAAATCTTGACATTTTGCTTATAAAGATTAATGTTATGTTTACATTTTGTTATTTGGTCAAAATTGTATGTTCTGGTTATAGACTTGCGACTAAATATTTGGTTAAAAATGTTTTATAAACGCAAATATTATTGAAATTTGTTATTATTATTTTATCAAACAGTACCTTCGATGATATTTAATTTATACTGTTAAGCTGTTTAATAAATTGAAAAATATTATGTGTTTCCTATGTCATTGTTACATCATTGAAAAATTTACTTGTTTGTGATATGATCGTTTCGATGGACGATTATGTAGCACGTAAAATCTGTTTAGGTGTATATCTCTTTTAGGTAATTGTATCAAAAGTAATTGTTGTAAGACAAAGTCCGTACGTTTTTCATTGAGTTTCATTGGTTTTTGAACTATTGTTTATAAACTAAACGTTTGGTTTACTAAAGCATAAATTCGGACCAATACAAATGTTACACATTTTAATTCTTTATACCGAGAGTAATTATAATTGTGTTCTTTTTATCTCTAAAATCATCTGGTTTTTCTCTATCTTTACTCTTGCGCCATGTCTTCTACAAATACTTTATCTAATATATCAGTTGGTACCAATAACAGAGAAATTCATGTGAAAATTCTTAGAAAATAGATTGTTCCATCTACACAGATTGGCTCAATCGTTAATCTGATTCTGGTGGATGTTAAGGTCTGAGTTTTTTTAACCCAAATTGGCTCTTTCGTTCAGATTTTTTTATATAGTATCTCATATACTTTTTTTGCTTTGTAGGGTAACAAGATTCATGCTGCTTTTCATGATTTCTTTAATAAAGAACTTTCGATTACCCTTCAAGAAGGTATTTGGAGGGTCATAGAGAATTTCCAGGTGTTGTATGTTGTAGGATCGAAGAGATATACGACCAACGAGTTCCATATCAAGCTTACTTCGCAGACAAAAGTATCGGAGCTCTCTGATCTTTCTGATGATATTTTCGCCGAATTTTGTTTCTATGAGTATGTGGAGAAAGGAATTTTTGATCAAAGATATCCAGTTGGTATGTGATTCTATTCTATTGGTCCTATTATATGGTTTTCCTTTCCAATCATCGTTTTAGATTATTGAAATTAATTTTCCATGGATTGTTTCCTAGATTTTCTTGGTAGGTTTATTAGTATTGATAAGCTTGAGAAGTTTGGTGGTCGATCTTATGAGAATTCTTTTGGTGAGGGGGCGAGCCGGCTCTATTTTACTCTGAAAGACATTGAGTAAGATTTTTAAATCATATTTTCGGTTTAGTTTCTTGAATCATTACTTGGGATTATCTGTTTTCCTTCTTTATTTTAGAGATAACGAAGTCAAGTGTGAGGCGTTTGGTCAAGTGGCTGATGAATTTGTTCATATGGTGGTCTCACTTAATAGCAATACTCTCTTCTGCCTTTTGAGATTTTGGCATATTCTCTATGGAAATCTAGGTATAAATTAGATAATATTTATTCTAGAATAGATTAAATCAATCTTAATTGTTTGTAGGTATACCTAAAATTCTAAGCGACCATGGAATATCTCAGTGTTTGTTTAATCCAGAAATCCCATAAGTGGAAGAATTCAGAAAGAGGTATTTATGTAATTCGTTTGGTTTGGTTTCATTGTATGAATAGCTTATAAATTTAAAATTGAAGATTTTATATTATTTTATAGAATCAAGCGGAAGTTTTTGACGTCTCCTCGTATTAACCAGACGGGCCTAGCACATTCTTCTTTCTATAATGAACTTCTTTAATTTATTGTTTAATTATTAAATTATTTATTGTATTACTAAAAACCTTAATTATATGTTTTTGTTTTTTTGTTATTATGAGATTTTATTGTACTCTTATTAACAACTAACAAGTAGTAGTTGATCAAAAATAATTTCATCTCAAATTTCTAAAATTATGTACTCGAAATTCTCATATACCGTATCAACACGAGATCATCTAGGTTAAGATTAAATAGTCTTTATCTATGAATATAATAATTTCTTATTCGATAATTATCAAAATAATATATTTTGTGTTTAGTCTACATTAATTTACTGGATTTATTATTACACAATGATTCAATACCGAACTTTTTGGTTCTCATGTGATATATATAAGAATGAGCAAAATAACAGTCGGTTAAATAATTTTTTTTTTTAAAAATAGATAATGCAAAGTTTATGTAAAGTCAATGAAAAACAGGAAATCGAATAATATTTTTTTCTATTTTCAATATTATCTATCCAATTAAAAATGTTAATATTCGGTATTTAGGAATATTATATAACCCTAAATCTTATATGGTCATTGTTTTAACTTTCTTATATATATATTAGTATAGATACTTTTTTATTTCTAGCTTAAGAGATGGTTCTTTGGCTATATAGAGAAATTGAATTGGCTTCGCCTACACGTACGTCTGAATTTGTGTTTCTTTCGAAGATGATCTATACGTTGAAACATGAGTTTGTTTCAAGTGGTATGTCTTCTAATGTTAAAATATTTATATTAAATCAAATTTTCTGTTATATCTGTCGTGTTCTGTGTTCCACATTACACTTTCTTTTGATAACGTTTTATAATTTATAATGATTGGGTTATTTTTCACAGTTTTCCTCGATATATTGTTGTGTATTCGACTTAGACAGTTCTTCAATCCGTGTGACTCATGCATTTTTGATACGCAAAGATTATATCTCGCTCCATATGTTTCCATGAACTGGACTAGCGGATATGATTATCATTCTGGTCATCATTAATAAGAAATTGTCATGTGTGAGATGGGCAAAGATCGACGTTCAGACTATGGTGATCTTGCCGATCAAGATAGTGATCTCGAGATTGGCGAATGAGACAAAGATGATGATGATGATTATATCGTCGATGAAGATAGTTTATACGATGATGATGGTGGTGGTGATGATGATCATGAGACAACGACGACTATGATGATGATGATGATGATGATGATGATGGTGATGATGACGATGACAATTACGATGATGACGTTAATCATGACGATGATGACGATGACTATGATGATAGTGATCGATGGTGATGGTGATGCTCACGATGATGATTACGATGATTATCATGATGATGTTGATGATGATGATGCTGATTATGGTGATGACGGTGATGATGATGATTCTGATGATGATGATTCTGATGATGAATCAAACGATGATAATCATATCCGGTTCTCTGAAGATGAATTGGAGGCTTTTTCTTTCAAATCGAAAGAATCTGATTATGGTGTTATGCCTTTAAATCCGAGTAAATATGATTGGACTATCTTTGTGAGAGTTTTGCGAGTTTGGACTCAAGTCTCTGTGTTTGGTGGTAGGACTCTAGAGCTTATTTTGTCTGACAAACAGGTTTGTTCATATGTAAAACTGATTTATATTCGATGAAATTTATTGTATACTATATTTTGATTAATATTTATTTCTAATCAGGGTCACATGATTCAAGCTACTGTAAGGGATGGTATTCGTGACATGTTCATGGGATTGCACGAAGGTCACTGGCTAAGTATTTCAAATTTTAAAGTCGTTCATCAGGGAGATTGTTGCTTGACTACTACGCATCGTTGCAGAATTATTTTTCTTCAATCGACAAAGATATCGAAGGTTTTTTATCCTGTTTATAAAAAATATTACAATTTTGTTGATTTTCAGAGTATCTTGGATGGAGTCTATTCGGACGCTTACTTAGTAGGTCAGTTTTTTTTAATCTTATTTATTTTATTAGTCTATTTACAAATTTATGGTTGAAAAATTTTCATAACATGTCTACTCCGTATATCATTCTGTAGATCTTATTGGTCGTGTCGTTAGCGTTGATGAGTTCAAGACTTGGGAAAAGTACAAACGTTCAGATGGAACTGTTGATGTGGACAACCTTCGCAATATGATGAAAAGCAAAGAAGAATGTATTTATCATACGATTTCTTTCGTGATCAAAGATTCAAGGTACTGCCAGCGTATAGTAAAATTTAAATTTTGCTTATATTCTACAAATATTTATTGTATTTATGTTTTTGTTGGATTCTTATAGTGATATGTGCAATTGAGATGCGATTTATCTGGATTGATGGCTTTAGATTTCTATGTTTCTTGGAAGAAGTGTGTCAATGTTGTTAATATATGTGTGATAAGATGGGGATTAATCGATGTTTATGCAGGTAATTCTTAGACTTTTGTTGTTATTAGCTTATTAAATAGTTTATAATATGTGATTATCGTTGTTATCTACAGAAAATATCACATTTGCCTCTACTTATCCAACAACTGTTACGTTGAACCCTTCTGTTCATGAGGTCGATGAGTTTCGAAAATTGTGAGTTCTATAGAAATTAAATTCTGTTGTTCGTATATTATTTTTGTTGTTTGTTCTTCTAATTATTTGATTTTGTTATTGATTATGTTATTGATTTTGTCATAAAATAGGTTTTCAAGGAAGAGAACACGTGCTGATATTGGATGCAAAAAGAAATGAACATTGATATTTACGAATTCGGATGCTTTATATTTACTCTATCTTTAGTTTAATTCGATGTCGTATTTGCTTCTTTCAATTTCTTTAGATTTATTTTCGAGACTTTTTATATTAATTCAGTTTATTATTTATATTGTTTCCTTAATTCTTTTGTTTTAAAATACTCTAGCGTATTAAATTAATATCATCGTACTAAAACTTTTTTGCACTCTATTTAGTGTTATTGTAATTTATAACAATGATATTATTGGGGGTCCGTTTCTAAACAAAAATTTTTATCAAAAATTCTTTTATTTCGAAAAAATTATTTAGTAACCTAACCGTCTCGAAACGGTTTCTTTTGGTTGCACCAATCGACATCTTATAATTTTTGTTTTCTATAAATAATAGAAATCGTATTTGGTGATATCTTCGTTCCATTGTAACCTAGATGTCCTGTTGATATCTTCGTAACTTCTTTTGTTTTGTTTTCATTATTTTTTACAATATGTCTTCTTCTTTTCTCCTGTCTGGATTTAGTGTTGGGATGAGCGATAAACCAATACATGTTAAGATTTCAAGAAAGTGGTTGGATTCGTTCTTACGAATTGAAACTCTCATGCATCTTATTCTCGCCAACGCCAATGTATGATTTATGCTTTTTCGATTGATTTGGATTGATCTGTTAAATATACTTATTATAACGTTTTCGCTTGCATAACTCACGTGATTTTATCCTTATTGAAGGGCTATAAGATTCAGGCGACGATCACCGGTGAACTTATTGATAGCTTTAGAGAAAAAGTAGGGGAACATTGTTGGATAGCTATCGAAAAGTTTGAAGTTCTGCGTGCAATTGGTCCTTTTAGACACACGATAAACAAGTCCCACATTAAGTTTACTGATCATACAGAGATATTAGATCTTCCTGATGAGTATCCTAGGGAGATCTTTGTTGATATCTGTCCATTCTATCGTTTGCTAAAGGAACCTGTTGATCAAACGTATTCCGTTGGTATGTAATTCTTTTATGATTAATTGTATCTTTTTTAAATTAAAATTTCTTAGCGAAACATAAATGGTTTTGTTTTGATCTTTTACTAGATCTGCTTGGAAGACTCTCTTTTGTTGGTGACCTAGAAACAATTGAATGTGTGACTTACAAACATGTGTTTGGTGAGATGGCCTATCGCTTGTGCTTTTTGTTAAAGGACATCGAATAAGTTTTATTGTGTTCACAATATTTTCACGGATTCTAACTTCTTTTTCTAATTTATTTTTCTCGAATTATAATATATTTTATTAATATCTCAGCAATCGTGAGATTAGATGCGAGACGTTTGGTGGATTGGCAGTTGAGTTTGCTGAACAGTTAAAGACTGTTTGTGTCGGTCGTGATATTTGTGTTTTGAGGTTCTGGCGTATAATGTACGGGAATCTCGGTAAAGATAATTTAAACGTTATATCGATGTATTTTTATATTTTTATATTACGCGAAATCACTTTTAATTCGGGACTTTGGTTGTTGTTTGATCGCAATTTTTGTTTATTTATTTTAATAGATAAACTAATCATTTTGTTAATGATTTAGGCTAGCATCGAGTGGTTTGTAGATTTCAAGCCAAAATGATTGATGTCGCCAATATATTTGCGTATCTCCAATATCTTTGCGTACAGCTTTTTTAATAAGTATTTTAGTGTTTAACTTTTGTAATTTTCATTTTTGTTTAGAACATTGCTATCTTTGTAACAGATTGCTTCGGGTTTTTGCTATCCTTTTATCAGATTCCTACCAGGATGTTGATTTGTTATATAGGACTATTCTATACGATTTTGTTTTTTTTTTTTTTTTTTTNTTCGATTTTTTTTTTTTTTTTTTTTTTTGTCTAAATATACTTCTTATAACCCTATCGTAGGTGTAACTCATATGATTTTTTTATTAAAATTTTGAAAAATGCAAAAAAAATCATCAAATGTTATAAATTGTCTCGATAATTTTGTTTTTATCATGGGCTTAAGCCCGCGCAAAGCGTGGGCCGATCAGCTAGTTATAAATGTTTAACTGTTTTTGAAATTAATTAGTTTTATATTTTTATTTAAAAATCATATAATAATTAATTTTAATAGCTTCTAAAATTAATAAAAATGTGTAGCAAACTATTGGACATATTAATGTATATTGTATTGTACTATATACCATATTTAAATATGAAAAGAATCTATTATAATAAACCTTTCACATGTGACTTTTCATATAAAAAAAATCTTAAAATATTATAGAAGAGTAGATGGCTCTTCATAGAAATAAAAAATGAGAGAAGTTATAATTTAAAATAAATAAATTATAGGAGTTCGAATTTTAAAAAAATTATGAAAAAATATAAGTCAATTAATTGTTTACATTCAATTTCAACTCAAGTTCATCGCTGGTGCATGTATCTCTGTTTAAAAGCGGGTTATTAGGTTTTTCAAGTTTTTAGGCATAATTACTGTTTATTTGATATGTTATGCCTATTTCTATTTGTATTCTGCAGTCGTTTTCTATTAATTTAAAACTATATTAAATGATATATTTTGTGTAGAAATAATAAATCATTTATAGTTTCTTAAATTTAGTTAGAAAATCTTATAAAATGGGACAGAGGTTCTAGTTTCTTTTTTTTTGATAAATCTTGACTTACCTCATCCCAACTAAATAAAATCAAGACAAAATCAATAAAAATATTTCTCTAGTTTCTCTTTTTTTGGCATGTATAAAAATTACAATATCATGTTTGACCTAATATAAAAGCAAAATTTCCTTTTTCTTTAGAGAACGTATATTGAAAGCTTATTAACATAGGACCATTTTTTTTTTACAAGGTTAGAGTTTTAATTCCCACAAAAAAAAAACTCAAGATCTTTTAAATATTTTTTGTAAAGTTCATGGTTTATTTACCTACTTTCCCAATTTTCGCTTAAGACAAAGCACTACCACACAAATAAAGAGTGCCAAAAAGAAAACAAAAAACCACAATTTTTTTGGCCAACTTGTAATTTTGTAATTTTGACGAATTCTTTCTAGGCAAACTTGTAATTTTGACGAAGTCTCTTCTAGCGAACTTGCAGTGGCCCTATTTATGTCCCTATCTGAAGCTTAGGACCACCTATTCGTTGGCATTTTGTAAATGTAAGTTTGATCGCAACGACAATAATAATCAAAATTTTCAAACTATGGGTTTGATTGGTATCTCCGTACCGCTGCGGTACGGGATTTACCGCTTTTACAGTTACCAATCACAAAAGCTATATGGAAAGCGATACCAAAAACTTTACTCTCAGCTTTTTTGTACAGCTTTCTCTTACAGTTCATTCTTACAGTTTTGCACTATTCCGTAACAGCTTACCACTCCTGCTACCCGCTAAAAAATCTGTATCGCTTTAGGTTACCAATCGGACCCTATATCAATATCACCTATTCGTTGTCAGCCCCGTCCAGTTTAATTTTCCTGGTGGTCCCTAACCCCCGTGGAGACATTTGAAGTTATATCAAAATCAAAATCAAAATCAAGATTTAAAAACTTTATATAATTGACTTCTTGTGAACCATGAAACATGAATGATAAACAAAAAATGTATGAATAAGATCTATATATATCGTGTAATATATAATATCTATAATAGAGACTGATATGTTAGGGACATATCACGGCCCCAGTTATGCCTTGTTTATCGGATAGTGAGAAAAAATGGTATTATATATATTCCTCCAACTTTTAACCACAAAATTAATAGGGAATTAATTTCTGAGACCAAAACGTTCAAGAAATATTAACTCCTAGAAAGCATTTTTGTTTTCTTTTTTGGTTAAACAACTCCAAGAAAGCTGGTTCTGGAACTATGAACTTTGATAAGCAAACGGAGGTGAGCTTACTCTCAACATGTGAGGCGCCAAAGATTATGAAGGAATCAGCCGGTGAGAAATCTTGTTATATATTCAGAGTCCGACATAGGCTTGGTAGAACCAACCGCGAAGCTTATGAACCCGCTATTATCTCAATTGGTCCTTACCATCACGGCGAAAAACAAGTGGAGATGATTGAAGAACACAAGCCCCGTTTTCTTCGGCTTTTCGTGGTCGAGGCTGAAAAGCATGGCGTGTGTTTAGAAGATTTGGTCTGTTCGGTATCAAAGGCTGAGGAAGAGATAAGAAGTTCGTATTCGGAGAGTCTTGTCCTTGATGGGGAGAAACTCCGACATATGATGCTTCTTGATGGATGTTTTATTCTTACGATGTTTCTCATCATCGCAAGGAAAGTTCAACACGATCCTATTTTCGAGATGCCGTGGATTCTCCCGGCGATTAGAAGCGATCTCCTGCTATTGGAAAACCAGGTGCCTCTCTTTCTTCTTGAAACACTCTTAGCAACGTCAAAGATAAGCCCTTCCGTTGGTTTGAAAAAACTGGCGTTGAACTTCTTCAGCTACTCGAATTCATTACCAAGAACAGAAAGTTCATGTGGTCTTGATGCAAAACATCTTCTTGACCTCGTTCGTCAAACTTTCATTCCTAGTCCGTCTCATATCGTGACGCCAAGTCACACGAGTTTGTCCATTAATGTGTTTTGCTCCGGACAAAAATCTGAAACAGAGACATCATCGCTGGACCGTCATTCCAGCTCTTTCCTACGGTTGATTCTCTCAGCAGAAAGGCTACGTGATAAAGGTATAAGATTTAAGCGAAAGGAAGATGCAAATACGCTCTTGGATATAAGATTTGACGACCAGGGTGTGATTCATCTACCACCAGTAGTAATTGACGATTTTATTCGTCTAGCCTTCCTCAACTTTGTTGCTTTCGAGCAATTCTACCCATATTGCTCAAACTACATAACAAGCTATGTGGCTTTCATGGGCTGCCTCGTGAACGAGGAGGGCGACGCAACGTTCCTAAGCAGCATAGGGATCATGGAGAACTATTTCGCGTCAGCTCAAGAAGTCTCTTGCTTCTTCAAAACCACAAGAAAAGATGTTGCTTTTGACATATCTAAGAGTTACTTAGCTGATGTGTTTGCGAGAGTCAATAGGTACACTTCTAAAAGGCACCACATGCATTGGATCTTTGGTGGCTTTCCCAGGAGTTTGGTAACATCTCGTTTTGCTCTTGCCACGCTTATCGCGCTCGTGTTCATCCAGACCATCTTGCAAATCTTGGTTGCTTTTGGTCTTTTATCGAAGGGGTGAATTAAAAAAGGATGGCACCATACCCCATATCGGTAGCTCTACCGATTGATTTTGAATAGCTTTTGGTATCAAGATATGATTCTAAAGCAAACCTGAGCTACGTATCAAGATATGATTCCCTATCAAATCTCTGATATTGCATATTATGTGCATTTATGCTCTGTATCCATTTTTTCCTTCTATCTTCATTCTCCTTTTGTATATTAAACAAGTATGTACCTTTCACCCTAAATAATATATACAAATCACCAAGGTCCCTTCTAGCGAAGAAAAAACACTATTGGACATCAAGTTAGAGAGAAACAAACTTCAGATTCCGAGAATAGTATTGGATGGATCCATCAGCTCATTCCTCAAGAATTGTGTTGCCTTTGAGCAATACTACAAGGGGTGTACCAACCACATTACTAGCTACGTAGTTTTCATGGGATTCCTCATGAAAGACAAGGATGACGCAACTTTCTTATGCAACCAAACATATCATAGAAAATTGTTTTGGGACTGACGATGAACTCTCTCAGTTTTTCAAGAACACTAGCAAAGGTGTTACGTTCGACCTAGATAAGAGCTACTTAGAACCAGTGTATGAGGGGATTAATAAGTATACTTCGAAATGGGACACTGGTTATTGGGCTGATTTCAAGCATACACATTTCGATTCTCCTTGGAGTTTTATATCACTTGTTGCTGCATTAGTGGTTATAGGTCTTACTATTGCACAACTCGTAGTTGCAATAAAATCGTATAATAATGATAAAAAGGAAAATAAGAGTTGAAATCCGGCTTGTATTTTTTATTTTCTTTGTTTTGGTTCTCTGTATGTTTGACAGTTACCCATTTGTTTTCTGCTGTGTAATTGTTAGTTAATAAAGATTTTTTTTTTAGAAATACACATTTATCTCCAACTTGTATGGATGTGCCAAAATAAAATATATATCTAGAGCATCTTTGCGGAGAGGCCACCACCTAGATATATATTTTATTTCTAGTCGTCCCACAAACTGGTTAATTCGCATTTTGGAGCTTTCGTTCTTTGCTCTTCGTCTTTGGCTTGCCTGATACAGTTGGCATGGTTGAAATTTCTTCTTAATTGATAACTAGAATAATACCTGCGTATACACGCGAGATGATTTTCATAACAAATTATTTGTAAACTTCTTTTATCGTAGATATTATTTTTAATGATGTTAAATTATTTGTTTTGGATAAATTCCAATACATCCGATACATGATTTCAATTTATGTCTTTCAGTATCTTTACAATATAGAGATCATTTAAGTTCGACCAGAACTTAATTACACTCAAAGCATTTGATAATTTGTGGGCATTAGCAATTTAGTCACCGTAGAGGTTAGACACATTCAAGGATACGGATTTCGTGAAAAACTATGAGGTTTGGCTGATTCAAACGTTTCTAGACCTTCTNTCTAGACCTTCCACAGCCTTAGCTCGTGATTTCTTCCACAACAAAGATGTTTAAACAGGATCGAGTTCTCTTCTCTTTCTCACCTTGCATCGAGAAAGTATCCCTCAGATCATATTTCTTAGGTAAAATTAGTTAACTTCAGCAACACCACTTTACTTTTTTTATCGTTTCTTAAAGTGCATTCTTTTCGTTTAATAATAAGTCAATTGTCCTTAGCATGTATTTTCTCCATTCATTGCGAGTTTCGTTCTCTTAAGTTTTTTGTTTTGTGCAGATGTGTTGAGTTTTGCAGAAATAAGGACGT
>OVAY01002741.1:0-15428 GCA_900406395.1 Kernera saxatilis | reverse complement strand
GATAAATGCAGGTCCTCTCTGCAATCCATATAACACATAAATGAAAAAAAATAACATTATNCAAATCATAAGTTCCTCTCTTGTGATAATGAGAGTTCGGGATAACCGAAAACAACTCTGAGATAAATGCAGGTCCTCTCTGCAATCCATATAACACATAAATGAAAAAAAATAACATTATTTGAAGCAAAAATCACAACAAAACTGTACAATCTCTTACGAGAGAATTGTAAACTTCAAATTAGGCTTAGTTTATAAGTTTTGTGCAAAAGCTTACTGGATTGAACTCATCCGCATCGATTTCTGCAAACAACTGCAAATTCAATTCCACTAAATCAGTGACAAGAACAAACTTGAATTGAGATGAATGAACATTGAACATTAAGATCCAAACAAAATCAGGAACATACTTCTTCGTCATCATGTCTTCAAGTAACATATAACGAATTTCACTACTCCAGTTTCAAGGACTCAAATTACCTTGACACCTGAGTCTGAAAGCCTTTGTGATGAGTTTTCGTTTAGACGACGACGAGTTCAGATCCGGCGGCGATTAGACGACGACGCGGAGGTAGTGCACTGTTAAATTTTGCTAACGAGCTAAGATCATTCAACAACGAGTTCAGATCTGGCGGTGATTCTAGATCTAGAATCCGAATTCTGGATCTAAGTTAGACAAAATGAATCTAGGGTTTACGAGGAGCGGCGAAGAGCGATGAATAACGAAAAAAATAGGAATTTGAGTTTTCTAAATTTTAAGGGTAATTTTGTCTTTTTTTCATTAATGAGTGGTATTTTTGAAAATGGCAAGCGTCTAATGGCATTTTTGAAAATGATCCACCAGTTTGTGGCATTTTTGAGAATCCCCCAACTTTTTTTATGTTAATGTTTTTTAACTTTTGAGATTTCTACTTTTGAGATTTCTACTTTAGAATTAAGAAACTTTCCTCATATAATATGTTAATTTAACTTTTTTAAATATTTTATTTTGTTTGTTAGTTATTTTCTTTTTGTTTGTCGTTTATTATCGTATAAAATTTATGTTAAACGATGACATGAACTAATATATATATTTTTTTTAGATTTCTACTTTAGAATTAAGAAACTATCCTCATATAATATGTTAATTTAATTTTTTTAGATATTTTTTTAATGTTAGTTTACATTTTTATGTTAGTTTATCTATTAATATTAAGTAACGGTGACATAGACCAATATAATTTATTTTTGAGATTTTTTCTATAGAATTAAGAAACTTTTCTCATGTACTATATTAATTTAAATTTTTGAGATACTTTTTTTATGTCGGTTTACCTTTTTATGTTGGTTTTCTTTTTTTATTTTTGGTCTATTAACTTTGCTCGTGTAATATATTAAATTAAATTTTTGGAGATATTTTTTTTTTATGTTAGTTTAACTTTTTCATGTTGATTTTGGTTTTTAATTTTTGGTCGATTATTAACATGAACCAATAGTGTTAAATAACGATGATATGGACCAATAGATTTTTGAGATTTTTACATTATAATAAAGAAACTTTCCCGTGTAATATTTTAATTTAAAATATATTTTGCATATGATCTCCGGTTGATTTCATTAGGAATTTAGGATCAACGACAACCATCTGGCCATCATTTTTATTGACAGTTTTTGCTTCACTTGTGAGTGCATTTCCATCTCCAACACTTAGCTGTCATCCAGCAAAACTTCTTTGTAATTTTTAAAGTCTCATGTTTTGTTTGAGAGCGTAGACTTTGCAATAATCTCATAAGTATGATTGTCTAATTGATGCTAAGACCGTATATGTTAGAGAACTTTGTGGAATAACTGTCAGTGCTTGTATAAAGTTTCCAAATATATGGTTATTTATATTTGATTTTTTTTTTTTGGCCGATTATAATCGTAGAGAATTTATGTTAAACAATGACATGGACAAATAGAGTTTAGTAACGATGACGTGGACCAATCGAATTTAGCTTTTTAAATTCTATTGGATAGCCTTAGGAGCTAATAGTTTCAATTTTTATACATGTTTAGTCTTGTACCATTGCATAGACCTTCTTATTTATTAATGTTGCGAATCACCATTATTGGAACTCCTACTTTTAAAGATAATTTACGTTTTGGTAGTCCTCAAAACTTTAGAGAGTTTAAATATTCAACCGTATATAACGTTTCGTAGTCTGTAGATATTGTTTTAGCCTTGCCTATACTATCTAAAATGAGATATTCCTCGCAGTTGCGCTAACATGTATACATTAATCTCATCAACTGTCTTATTTCATTGAGTTAAGATCAGTTGGCAAACATGCAACAAAACTTCTTTGTGATTCTTGAAATCGGTTTGAGAGCAAAAAAATTTCAAAAGTCCCAAAAGTATGATTGTCTAATTGATGTTAAAACTGTATTTTCTTGAGAATCTTGTGGAATAATTATAACTGGTAGTGTTTGGCTAAAGTCTCCAAAAATTTAGATGATTATTTATATTTGAAAAACTACATAGAATTAAGAAATTTTCCTCATAAAATATTAAGTTAATTTGTTTTTTTTTTTGTAATATATTAAGTGAATTTACCTTTTTGTTGGTTAATAGGAAATTAAAAGATATTACCTTTATTTTTTCGCTAATTAACTTTTTTTATGTTGATTTTCCTTTTTTACTTTAAGTTAATTTACTTTTTTGTTTTTTTTATAAAATATTAAGTTAATTTGTCTTTTGTTGGTTAATAGGAAATAAAAGATATTTCCTTTATTTTTTTGTTAGTTAACATTTTTTATGTTGATTTTTCTTTTTTTATTTTAAATTAATTTACTTTTTTGTTAACTAATAAGAATTTTCCACATAATAATATTATGTTAATTTGTCTTTTTGTTAGTTAATATTTTTAAGTTGGTTTTCCTTTTTTTATTCTTATGAAATTTTTTTTTTATGTCGAATTTATTTTTTTATTTTTGTCCTATTATTGTCGTAATAAATTTATGTTAAATAATGAATTAGACTAATAGAATTCAGTTTACGATGACGTGGACCAATCGAATCGCGTTTTTTAAATCCTAGGTAGACGTCTTTAGGAATTTATAGCTTCAACTTTTATATAGTATAGATTTTGTTGTCAATAAAACATAATAAACTATTTATCAATTTTTTTGTAGAAAAGTGAAAGTCGAACGAAAAAAACCACTTAACTTAAATATTTCTACACTTTTAAAATAGTTATAACGTGATTTGTTTATGTGTAAACCATTCCTAACACATGTATTGTAATTTGTAAAGTTTCCCGATTTCAGTTGTCATTAATATGTGGATCAAAGTGTTTCTGGTCAGACAAACCCACTTGAATTTTGACTCTATAAATTAGCAAATAGGGTATGAAATCATCACAAATAGAAATTGTCTATTTTCTTGGGGAAAAAAATATGCTTAGTAGTAGATTTTCCACTATTTTTTTTATATATAAAAAGAAGCATATTTTCTGGGAGAAAGGGCATCTAAAAAGAGTATCTTTTTCTTCACCTCCTTTTAAAGTTTTTATTTTTAAAAAATAATTTGAAGAAAGCCACAATAAACCCTAAATAAAACTTCCCCCTTTTAGCAAGCTGTCTCTTTTTTCCGATTCTCCTTCCGCCGAGTAAAAGCCGCCGCTGAATCATGAGGGGACTAAAACGCGCCGCCGTTTCCGAAGCGTTTCCGGAAGCCAATGAATCTGCCGTGAGTTTCTGCGTTTTTTCTTTTGCGTGCGTTCTTCTTAACGTCCGAACGGTTTTATCGATTGAATCTCGTGAAGAATTCTGCATTGCGCCGATTCTGTAATTCGGGTTTAAAAGAGAAAAATTGACACTTTTTGATATTTCTTGGCGGGTGATTAATGATTACTTTAGCAAAGTTTCTATAGATTTTGGGTGAATTTGAATGTAAGTAGCTGTGGGCATTGTATTTCTGCCTAGTGCGCAATTTGATATCGAATTGAATCTGTGGCCTCATATTCATGGTCATATCTGCTGGAGCTGCTTTTGTCTTGCTTTACTTGGAGTTAATTTTGAAAGGGAATTTTGCAGTTTAAGAATGCAAAACCGGTGGAAGGAACCTTATTTGGTACCCAGAATGTGGCACCGATGCAGCAGAGTCCATTGACGTCAGCATCATTGGATAAACAGAGGGCTGAGTTAGCTAGGAAGCATGTGAGAGCTCTTAATAATCAATTTGTAAGGTGAACAATTGTGTTTTGAAAAAGCTTATCTCTGCACTTGTGGGATCTTCTATATGGTTTATGAAATATATTAACCTTTATTGTGTTTTGAAAAATATTATCTCTGTATGGGTCTTATGCAACATATTTACCTTTTTTTTGTTTATACCTTCAATAAGAAATTGCTTATGCTTCAATGTGAAAACAGTTGGGTGCAAATACAGCTGAAGAATCATCCTGATGAACTGTGGGAAGATGGGATGAATGACTACATTAGCCATGCTTCAAACATTCTGGTAAATTCTCTAATTACCTGACTTTTCCTCTAATCCTCTAACTCTTAAGAAGGTATTTGGTTTCTCCTGAATTTAGATTTTAGAGGCTTCCTTTTCTCAAATGAAAATAGCCTTCATTAGGATGGTTTTGTCCTTTGATGGACTCATCAAAAATGCTAATTATCTGTTATGTCTTTAGTTTCGATGTCCATTTATATTTAAAGGATAAAGTAGCTTTGAGTCACTTGCTTGTTTTGTGATATACCTGTTTTTAGTTCACTAGCTCATCAGTTTTCTACTTCATGTTGGTTCTTGTGCAGGAAAAGTTTAGGGATGTGGTCAACTGGCTACAAGAAAATAAGGGAAAGGGGGAGAATGTATCCCCCGAATCTCGTGGAGCAGAGAAGAAATTAGTGGCTGAAGTCAAGAATAGCGACATTAAATCAGTTCCAAATAACAGCCTATTTGCTTCAAGCAGTCAATCTGCGCCCCTCTCAAACATTCAATCTTCCAATTTTTCCAGTAGTCAGTCTGGTTTGTTTTCAAGCCAGCCTGGAGTATTCACCAGCAGTCCATTTGGTTTAACATCTAATAGCCAAACTGGATCTTTAAGCAGTGGCCAGTTTGGTTTGACTAAAAGCAGCCCACCTAGCCTATTTTCCAGCAGTCAAGCAGGAGCAATCTCTAATAGCCAACCTTCTTTCTCATTTGCTAATAATCTAAACCCTTTTTCATCTGGAGGTATCCACTTTTCCCTAAGCAGAATGCATTTATTGGAGCTGTCATCGATCAGCTTTGTATCTGTAGGACAATAGTTTATCTCAGAGACCTAAACTGAACTTTCTTTGTTTGCTGGTATTAGTAACTCCAGTGTCCATACCAGCGAAGCGGGATTCCACAGATGATGCAGACGGTGGTGAGTTGATCAGTATTCTGGTTTCTTCCTGTTTTGTTTCCTTTCTTCTTTGAAAGGTTATGTTAGGAATTACCACTGCAAACCTATTTTAAACCACGATCTTGATCTATTTATATATTGTTCGAAGTTCAACGTACCCAGAGGAAACTATCTATTACAAATATTGGGTTGTAAACATCAGATTCTTTTTGACTCTGCAGAAGATGAACAACCTCAACCGACCAGTCCATCTCTCAAAAAGACCGAAGAGAAGGGCGTCACTGTGGTTCATGAAGTCAAATGCAAACTTTATGTCAAGGTATTTGTTATATTGCTCCAATTACTTTGCTGTTGTTTATAAATATAACTTTAGTGATGTAATATGAATAACCATGACGAGGATATATCATCACTTAGAAGCCATTAAGGTTGTTAGTGATGGAATTATTCTTTCCTAATCAGTTTTTATCCTCTAAGTTCTCGTAGGTGTCATAGTGCTTGTAAAGTAGTTTCTTCTCAGTTCTCTCTCTCTTTCTACTTTAGTTACCTTGATGTTCTCTTCTTGTTGGACCGTAGTAACTAGTTGTAACTTTGTATCCATGTTATTATGCAGTCAAATGACCCAACAGATAAAGGTTCATGGAAAGATAAAGGAACTGGGAATCTCTACATAAAATGCAAAGAAGGCGTAGACAAGGGGACAAAAGAATCAAAACCCACAATTCTTGTCCGAAACGAAGTATGATTCAGTACACACAGAAACTTCACATTCAACTTGGTCTACAGATTCTCAACATCACAAACCTTTTTTCTTGCCAGGTCGGGAAACTGCTTCTGAATGCTCTACTATACGCTGGAATCAAGACGAGCGCACAAAAGAACGCCCTTGTTGCAATATTCCACTCCTCGGTATGTAAAATCCGCTGAAGCTTTTTTCTTTAGCGTGTTTTCATGGTGGTTTGTAGTTTCTCTGATTTGTTTTTCTACGTGCAACAGGAGGATTCTAACGAGAATGTAACCCCGAGAACCTTTTTGATAAGGACAAAGACAGCAGAAGCTAGGGATAAGTTAGCAACGGTCATCCAAGAATACGCACCTTCTTCATAAAAAAGCTCAAAACCAGGTTGAGATCTTCACTGTATCTCTTAAAGCTTTTATCGAGCCATCCTCTCTTTATTTTTTTCCTTGATTTGTAATATTAGGAAGGCTCTTAAAGATTATTAACATAAAGCTTTATTAAGGGCAAAAAATTGTTGTATGGTGAGAGAGAGAGAGGGGCCAAAGGTACTTCGTAGCTTATTAGAGAATGTTGTGCCTGTCTACTTTGTAACTTAAAAACCCAAAGACAATAATAATCATATTTCTTTTTTATATTTGATCTGATTTAACCATAAATACAAGTATATATGCAGAAAACTGGAATGTAGAACCTGTTAAAAGGCATATATATATATATTTCATCAATCTTGATTCATTCATCTTCTCAAACAAGAAACAGAGAGGCTACATTACATTCTAATTTTATACAAATGAGAGAAACAATAAAGGATCAGTGAAGAAGTGATCCATATCTAACACTCTCCGTTTTGTTTATCTGATCTATGAATAACGAAACTATCCACTATTTTTACGGTATTGACAGGGTCTTGTTGCACTGTTGAGGCACACCATTTACTTGGAAACTTTCTCTTGTAGCTCATCTCCCCACTCTGTTTCGGCTCTGAATCCCAATCTTTGTCCAGCTTCCAGTCTTTTGGCACCTAAACCCATATCATACACACACACACCTCTGGTTTAAGTTCCTTAACCATGCGTTTAACAACTAAGAAATCAACTAAACTAATGACAGAATCCATAAAAGATTGATTCATGATAATCATTTGTCACATCAGAGCATTATCAGTTTGTAAGTAGAGTTTTTTTCTTATACCTTATCAACTGCGAGAGTGAATACTTCAATGTCTCCATCATCTTGGATGTGGAAACGGGTGAAAGATTTGTAATTGGCAATGCGGAGTGAAGAGAAGGCTTCATCAAAGTGTATGTGGAGCCAGTTGATGCAGATATACAAGTAGCTTCCAAATACCAAAGACACGACAGGAGTTGAGAAGACCCAGAAGTAAAGGAAGACAGAAGCATAATAGATAACAGCTCCGCTTCGGGAAAGCGATTCCATTCCTTCTTTGCAAATGTTGGTCCGGGTAACCGCCATCACCTGATGTTAAAGCACTCAGGTCGGTTTGTCGAATTGGATTTTCGTTTTATCGAGATAGACACAAAAAAACACAGTACATTACTTACCTCAGGAACATCAAATGCTGACATAAGATACTTGATGCACGCGGGATAAAAACCAAACGTCCATTGTTCGATACGGGCTCGAAGGCCAGTAGGGTCCGGGAAATGCTCGCTTTCCACTGACTTGTACCACTGATACAATGAATGATACCCTGTGTAATCAAAAGTGTCAAGGTTACAATCACAGAAAATTTCACTAACTATTATGCGTTGGAGTCGATGACATTGTGAATGAGTTAAAATGGTCATTCAATGTGCAATGAAACAACGAACTTAGGTATGAAAACACCAAACAGTGGTATATGGAATGGAAACTGACCAGAATTTGCAAGGAGATTATGCTGAATACAGATTTCTATGCCCAGTTCCAACATCAACATGAGAATCAGAGCTGCCATCAGGTGAGCAGCAACATGAAGAACTCCAATTACCACCCTTTTCTTCCGAGATAATTTTGAGGGGACAAATGTGATTGCAGTTATCAGCAACATCAAGACACCGGTAAAAGACACATAAGATTGTTCCATCACATATGCAATGGCGCTCCAAACTGTGCCTAAGAAACTCTCCAGGTGACCAGAAAACGAATCACCTCGTAAGATGTGAGCTAGCTTACACTGAAACCAACAAGGAACAAGAAGGAATGAGAGAGCAATTTTCTTGTGAGCAGTGAGCCTAAAGATGGTTCTCAATGAAAAGAAAATCTACAAATATGCAAACCTCAGGAAACAAAAAAACCTGCTATAGCATATAAAACACCAATCTCAGATTCCCTATCTATTACTAGATGTTGTGCACTGTTTAAATAGGACGAGCTTAATACGCACCTGAGGGAACAATGAAAAGACCAAGATAAAGTATATAATGCCACCAATGAAATCAAATTGCCAGTTCTTCTTCCGGAACTTCAAAATATTTCCCAAAGCAATCTGCAAACAGCAAATACCATATAATATCAGAATGCAAAGAAAACAAGGGAAGTTGGTGATAGGAGACTGGAAAAAGAAAATTTACCTTGCTTGAATCATCGAAAGAAGGGTAGGCAGCCTTGCTTCCATAGGAAGCCCCATAGAACTTTGAAAAGTTGCTGAACACATGCGTGGGATGCAGAAATGCTCCTCCACAGCCATTAACAAGAAGATGTTGGACATGGGCAGGTCCATCTGATTGAGATGAATGTCGCATATAATGATGCAAATCCCCTGCCATTCTAAGTTTACACCTGTATTTCAAAACGTCGCATATCAGATGTCTCACGTTCTTTCCTGTATCGCTGCTCCAGTACCAATCAAGAAGCCAGTTTGGTTCATGCGTGATAATGATCACTCCATCATTCTTCCCAACCTAAATGAGAAAATATTAATTTTACTAGAGCAACAAAATGAAAAATTAAGTCATATGAAAAGACGAAGCCACTAAAATATAGCCTAAACCACTTGTTAGGAGCATTTCAGACACCAAAGACATGACAAATCTATGCAAGAGTAATACAATATAGCAAGTCGTTAGAAATATAATGATAGAACTCTGACTAGGTGGCAAAAACTATTGCATAGCATCTACAAATCTATATAGAGCAAGGGAAGCAAAATGATACACAAATACCTTCTCCTTCGCCAATTCGGAAAAGAATTTAAACTGGTCGACATCAATATCACCATGAAGTGCAAGATCCAAACCAAACACCCACCATCCCTTAGGTAGCTGTAGGGCAAAATAGCTTTTCTTCTGGGGCATAAGCCAGCCGCCTAACCAACTCTTATGGCATATATACCTCATGAAAGTATTGAGTCCGTCGAACCAGTCTACGAAATAATAAACAATAACTCTATAAGTTAGTGGAAATGGCAGAAGAAACCAGAGTATGCATGCAGGTATGTAATAAAAATTGTTTGAAAGATAAATGAAGCTGAGACCTGAAACTCACCATGGTTTCCAGGGATGAGAAAACATTGAGGACCATTATAATCCTTCAAATCAGACACTCCCTCGGGTAATTCAGGTTTGTCAACAGCAATAGAGTCATTTTTATACCAATGGGGAGGCTGCAGTGCATACTCAAAAGGACAAAATAGACGTTTTTCATATGTAAAAGCTGACGGATTGGGGTATCTGGGGAGAAAGACATCCATGGTTAGAATTGATTAAAGCTAGAGAATATATAAAAACTACAGATAATATGTAAAGCACTTACGCAAGATCTCCTCCAATAAGCAGTACATTACCCCGTCGCAGAGATCGAGATTTACCAGCCACCGGGACGTTGATAGAAGGCTGAGCAAGAAGTTTCGCAACAGTATATGATGAATTCCCACCATCACCAGTATCGGCCATGAAATCAAACCAAAAATCCTTCTTATCAGCAAGGTGATCATATAAAAGTTCTTTCTTCGTGGTTCCATCACAAGATTTGGTCATTGCAGCCTAAAGATTTGTCAAAAAGGATAGAAGCAAAAACATTAAAATGCAATTATCATAAACTAAAAGAGGAATGACCTGATCATATCATATCATAAACTAAACAGGTATACCTGCAGCATCCGCATGTCAAAACGGCCAACAAATACCGTCACTGATACGAGGAGGTCAAACACAGTTTTAAACAAATCAGCCGACGTTCTGAAATATATAATTAGATAAGTCAGCACCTGGTTCAAGTGTCCTGCTTTCATTGTTAACTCGCCTCAATAAAAACAATGGTAAGCAGAAAAGGGAAATATTAGTTTGGCATTGACGTACCCTGAATACCAAGGAACCATATCTAAGAAATTAGGTTTCATTTGCTCCTTCTTCAGTTTCTCATATTTGTCGACTGACAGAGGGTGTGTCAGAGCCCACCTAAACAGTATAGCAAAACTTTTAAGATAAAACATCCCATTTGAAAGTAAGACCAAAGTTCTTCATATGTATGTAATGTTGATCCTCAATTGCGATAATACTTTGACAAGATTTATGCTATAGATGCAACTTACCCTGTTGATCTCTCCACTACATAATTGGCAATGTAAAGACCAATAAATGTAGCCCACAACGAGTATATGGGAGAAATTTCGTCAGATGAATCAGGACATGATCCATTGCACGCAATCTGCAAATAACAAGGCAGGAATAGGATAAAAAAATTAAAGGGTGAACAAATAAAACATATTCACAACTCATTAGAACAGTTTAAAGAAGAGATACCTCTCCGTAAATGAACCATTTGGATAATAGTGGATAATCACTTGCAGATCCAACTGGAGCAAACCACGACGAGCACACTTGGTCTTTCAGCTCATTCATACGAATGAATTTTGCAAGCCAGGTATTGTGCCTATGTTCTCTTTTCCAGAACGAAAACCAGTTTGAATGCTGTCTTCCAAGAGGTTTTTGCCTCAGAATAGCTCGATTACCACAATGGCTGTAAAAGATACAGCAAGCCATGCTAAGAACCTGCACGGATGAAAGACATGAAGACAAAAAATTTTATATGAAAGACAATATTTTAAGCAAATAAATGGCTTCAATGTGCAAGACAGGCGATGGTAAACTTACAGCGCAGTTTTGAAGAATGGTTAAGATCTCTGGGCGTCTTCCAGCCACGCGAGAAACAAGACCAACATACCAAAGGCCAAGAAAAATGATGTGGAAGACAACAAGGAAGACTATGGATGATATGTAGATTGTCAAAAACAAGGACAAATTCATCCTCAAATCCAAACCCATTGACTGAAAATTAGGAAGATGATACAAAGCTGCAACTAAAATCCAGGCAATGTACCTGCACACACAAAAAAGAAAACAAAGAACTAAGAACTTTGAAGAGTTAATATTGATATTTAATATTTTTGGAAGATATACTGAACAGTTGCTTACCACCGGCTGAAGTTTGAATAATTTGGTCTGATTGTCTTCCCAATAAATGGAGAAGAAAAGAAGTAGAAAAATCCGAGCAAGCATGCATACATGGACCACCACTTGAGTGAAAACTTTTCTATGAGGGTGTGCATGTTATCCGATGAAATAAAGAATAGGCAACCGAAAAACACAGCAATGATAGCATGACGTGAATGCTCATGCGGATAAGGGTAAGTATGGGTTAGAATCGTTCTGACCCTCTCCATTTTGAGGGTATTTAATAAACGAGCAGAATGCTTGTCAGATCCCATAGCATGTGGTTCCAAATAAGTTTCGTCCTCGAATTTCTTGATGACAGTTCAAATCTTGACAGAGCTAGGAATGGTTAATGAATAACTTTGAGCTTCCGATTTCTAGTTCAGCAGAAAAAACCTTGTGCCTAATGAAACAAGAAAAAAAAGAAGAATACATTCAGCACAGTGTGATCCACTAATGTAACAGTATCCACGAAGTAAGTTTTGATGCATCGAATGTGGAGAAAGAAGTCACAAGTTATTGGACTTCCGACTCCGAAATTCAATGACACCCTGTATTACAAGTGCCAAATCTTAAAACAAAATATAAATGGCATCAAAATTCACTAAGAGGAGAAGCTAAACTGCTGTCTGATACATAGGAATCCTTGATCCCTGAATTCCAAAAATTCGTCACTTGATACTAGAAACTAGAAACCGTATTGAAACGAAGAGCATAAAGCAATCCAAAATTGTAAAGCCAAGAACTCAAGTATCCTCATAATTCTTGTATGTCAAAGAGATCTAAACCAGAAGTTGCTTATTTTCCTCAGTTTTATCTTATAGTATGTAGCAACTCATTTACATCAACAAAAAGAAATTGGTGAAAAGACACTTCAACTAAGAACATGAACCGAATAAGCAACTTCTTGTCCCCTCCACAGAGATGTATATAAAACTAACTAACAAGAATCACTAAGAAAACACAAGTAACTCAAGATTCAACTGCAAATAAATAGAAAGCAAGGTAAAGCTGAATAGGCAACCCTGTGACTCATACGTTATACAATCCCGAAATGGAAAAAAAAAAAAAACACATTACATCATCAGATGATCTTTAAATTCAATAGTACATAAGATAAAAACTCTGACCCATCAACAGAAACATTCGCAATCTCGAGAAACGAAGCTAGAATCGAGAGAAAAACCATACCTTTAGCAGCGGAGAAAACTGGGACCGAGCCAACAACGAATCAAAGGTAAAATTGGGTCTGAGAAAACGCGTTTCGAGCAAAATCAAAATACGAGAATTCTCGCGATTGATTCAGTCAAAATCAATGTAGTGGTGCTTTAGAGCTTACCCCCAAATTCACACAATAACCCTAAAAGAAAAAGAAAAAAAAAAGCTTTTTTCGGGAAAAATGAATTTTACAATCAATGATCTGATGAGTCTAAGCGTAGAACGAATCACGTGGCTCTGGTTTTTATAATGCCTTCGTTGAAAAAAAAAAGCAGAAAATGTTTTTTTTTTTTTTCCCTATTTTTTTCTGTGAGAGAGAGAAGAAGAAGAAATATGAAAGAGGCGGTTACCAAATGATCGCCATTTTCGTCTGAGCTTCTTTTTTTATTAATTAAAAAAATACTGTAGAAGGGATTGGGAGGGAATAAACGAATAATTCCATTTCTTGCTACCTTCAAATGTCCGAATCTTTTCTTCGAAATTTCATTACCAATAATTTGCGTGAACTTGTAATCGAAGCAATGTAATAATCTTTTTATCCAATGTAATCATTTATTTAATTTATAATTTATCATTGCATCGGATTTTGGAATGACAAAATAAGAGACTTTTCTTTTAATGGGAAAAAAAAACAAGAGAGTTCTATTTTCACACAACTCTGTGTGATCCTTCTTAATGGATTTAGAGGAGGAGCATAAAATAATGGATTTAGAGAAAATTATATAGAAATATAAAATTTTATTGGTTTCGATAGACAAAAGAAACTAAAAAGAAAGCAAGGTAAGAAACATGATTTTTTTTTTTTTACAAACCAAAAAAAGAAACATGATCTATTGGGTTTTCTGTTTGAAATTTGAAAACGAATTATTGAGTATTTATACTTAATTGTGATATAAAGAAAAAAAATACTACATGCAATGTCTAGTTAAGTATGTCAAAAAAATTAGAAAGAAGTGTAAATAAGTAATGCGTAATTGTGAGTCAAAAGATAAACGAGTTAGGTAAAGAAATGCAAAAATTGGTGCAATCAAAACACACATGCAATGTCTTTGGGCTGTGCACATTAATTAACCCCATCCAACCACATTTTATTTTATTCTCTTCTATCTTTTGGATTCAAATGTTAACATTGTTTATCAGATTTTAATACAGCCTATATTTAAGAAATCCATATACACATCAGAAAGAAAAAAAAAAACTATTTTGGTACGATACATTAAGTCAAATGTTTTAATACTTTTATGCTCCTCCTCTAAATCCATTAAGTTCACAACTCTGTATTAAATAGTTTAAAAGTATTCACAACTCTGTGTGATCCTTCTTAATGTATTAAAACTATTTTGGTACGATACACTGAATTCTATTTTCAAATGATTTAATACTTTTCCTTTTATATGCGCTTACAAAAAAATAAAAATAATAACCGCTTGAAATTTGTTCAACTTAATTAACATTTGATACATTATCATCTATCCCACATGGATACATTATCTTCTATCCCACATGGATACATTGCCCAAACAAAGAACAAGAGGAGTTGGCTTATTATTTACTACATTTGATACATTTTCATCACATGTATCACTAATCATGGCACTATACAATTTGTTTTTTTTTTTTTGACAAAAAAAAATTGTTTTATTAGGACTATACTTACCACCGATTTTGGAATAGTGGAATGTCAGATTAATATGTAGATCATTAGGTCAAAATCTAATACTATTATAGTTTGTGTTGTACACATGCCAGGTTTTACTCATGTGCCAAATGAGCAAATGCACCGGGACCACTTATTTTTTTTGCAGATTTTTATCTTATTTTGGGGCTAAAAAAATTTTAAAATTTGAATTTACCTATAAAACTATAGTCTTTTATCAAAAATTACACTAAACCTAATATTTTAATGAGTTTGCGAGTTATTTTCAGGAAAAAAAAAAGATTATAAACTATGAAAATCCATCTAAATTTATATTAATTTTGTTATACAACTCTTATTATTTAGACTGCTTACTTTCGAACATATAAACATAATTACTCGGTGATCGAAACTTTCACCACTATAGGAATCTTTAAAAAGTTGCTCAAGTGATGAGCATGTTACGCTGCCACGTTTTTTGTCCTTTAATAATTGGAGCGTATTCTTTCGATATTGGTTGTGTGGTTGGCTATGGCATGTTCACAATTTCAATGGTGCTCCGCCAAATTTTTAGCCTATCCACAGTTTTCTCGCAATTTTACCACTTTTCTTAAGGACAATTTCATCGTTCTCATAAAGTAGTCTCTCTTATATTGCAATTCCTCGTTCTATGTTGTTGGTCTCTTAATTATTGCTCAATATTGATATGCAGCTCGTGTCTCTTTTAAAAATACCTTTTGTTGGAAACGTTGAAAAAACGACACGTGAAAGTTATGCTGGTAAACCAACAATAAAAACAAGGGTTTTGTCAAATAACGCGGTTTACAAAATGCGATTTTTAAGGTAAATTTGGACTGATTAAATTTGAACCCGGTTTTGTTAAAATTTAAAAGGTCTGAGAGTATGGTGTATGGAGAGACGCGCACTGAAAAATTTCATGCTATTTCAAAAAATAGCGCTGTTATATATGCGATATATATTACATAGCCTTAAAAAATATATTCCCTCTGTTTCAAAATAAATGATGTTTTAGAGAATTTTTTTTG